>JARHVA010002225.1:2717500-2721757 GCA_037957365.1 Torreya grandis
CATACATATATATATATATATATATATATATATATATATATACATATACATACATATATATATATATACATACATATACATACATACATATATATATACATACATACATATATACATATATATACATACATATATACATATATATACATACATATATACATATATATATATATATATATATATATATATATATATATATATATATATATATATATATATATATATATATATATGGTCAAATGGTAATATTGGTCTTGCAAACCAATATCATAATCGTGTACCTCATTGTTTCATCTAAACCAAACAAGTCAACTTATGAGTAGCATTTCATCATATCCACTGACGTCCAAAACTTATATCCAACATAAAAATGTATCATAACTCTTTAATAAAATATTTATGTACTTTTATTAATCCATATTCTATGATAACCCATCCCTAATCAACTTCTCACTTCTACCTAGTTTTCTCACTGTTTACACCATTAGGCTTGTTAGTGATAGGTCAAATTGGATGAATAGTTTAGAATACCTGAGGGATAAAATATTATAAAAAACCACCATGAACATAAAATACAAGTGTAAACATTTTCCATCCAATTATTTTCATCCTTTGACTTGGTCAACTCTTACCACTACAATAAATCTCTAAGAAACAAGGCTTTTTCTATAGGGTCCACTCACACACCTGATAAACCAATCACACATAGAGATTAATATGAGAGTTTAATATAACCTAAAATCACTTATATATCCATTTTATACCATTTTGGGCTGTTTTTAATAATATATTTTTTATCAAGTCATTATTAGGGTTTTAGAGAGGGTTAACACTATTTTTGGTGTTAATAATTGTTCATAAAGGATTGACCCTCATTTTCAAAAATAATGCCTCAAGATATTATATATTAAGCTTAAAAATTTATTCTTAATATATTAAGTTACCATGTAGAGGTTACACATGCCAATGAACATTTGAAAGTCCGTAGGTTGAGAACCCTTCAATCTATGCACTTGAGAGACCTTAAAACCACTTGTCAAGCATTTTATTATAAACCATGACCTCAAAATTTGTGAAAATTATTAAAAAATAATATCATACCTATATCAATTTTCATATACTCAAAATTTCCTTGAAAATTTAACCTCATATCCCATTATGCCATACTCTCTTTCTCTTTCCTTGCTTAGACCTTGACCCACAAGTCACATTAGGCCTTAAAATTGACCTTCAAACCATTGTCCAAGATATAAAAACCTAATATAAATTCTCACACAACATATCACATGCTCTAAAAATTTAAAACATACTTCATATGTCTTTTTAATAGCTCATTATGCCTCATTAGGCCAAGTAGGGTCTAGAGGTGGTCTAGTTGCATACTAGGTCTGTAGGTACTATCCTTGTAGGCTTACCTTGAGACTCATATGAGTGATCTAATTCATCATATAAATTTTCAAAAAACCTCATAAAAATTATTATTTCTTTATAAATCTATCTCACCAAGCCACCATGCTCAAACCTTCTCACTAGGACTTCATGTTATGACTAGTGTCATGACTAGGCTTCTGAAGTACTTGAAACTTGACAACTAATGTTGAACCACTTCTTGATGCCTTTATACCTTGATCACATGAATTAAATTCTCCTAAAACAATGTCATACCTCTCAATGATGCTATTAAATAAGATCATTCTTCAATAACCTCATGAACACCTTTCTTAATAACCTTTGATATCAATGACAACATCAATGCCAAACTTCAACAATAGGAATAATGCCCAACACTCACCTTATCTCTCTTGTCCATACAAACCAAAAACCTAAATGGATATATTGATCTTCCTAAGAGATAAATGAAAGAAAGGGGTTTGTTTTTGACTTGTTTGACCTTGAAACTCATGGATTCTTCCATCTAATGTTTGAGTTAAATCCCCTCTACATATTTTTGACTTCCTCTGATCATGGCCATAATGTATGGATATATAAAAGTCTAAAAACACCTATAACCTATAAATTTACTTTATTTTATTGAGTTTCAAACCTTAAAATTCCATTGGTGGGAATGAAGAGGGAAAATATAGGTCAAGAAACATTTCAAAATAAGTAGTACACATGGGAGACTTGAAAGGTTACACTTATCACATGTGGGGCCCATTTGAGTGAATAAGAAATGTATTTGACTTATAAAATTTACCCTTTATTCATATTAAACTATCCAAAAATAAATTTATGATTAAAATGAGACATTTTAGGACCCTTATAATACAATGAGACACCTAAACACTCCTTTTCCAAAGTTTTATAATGCAATTTGACTCATATGAGATGTTTGAAGGGTCATTGATGACTTAGGGGGATGAATCAAGGCTTGAAACTAGTTTGAATGAGTAAATAATGAATAATTACCTTGAATACATTATATAACTCATATTATTAATTGAAAAATGTTTGAAAATCTCCCCATCTTATTGACAAGGCCTCTCTCACAAGAAATGGCTAAAATAGACACACATACTATGAGAATCATAAACTTTAAACTCTCCAAACTACCTTAAATTATAGTAGGGAAACATTAACCTTATAAAATAATTCTAGGTCATTTACTAAGCTACAAAATATCACTTTAACACTCCTCCCCTCACTCAAAGATCACTATGACAACTTGGCATATCATCCAAAGACCTAAAACAACTACAACATGATGATTTCACAAGTAGGCCTAAAATGTACCATGACACCTCAAATAATGTTTAAATTCTTAAAAAAGAGACCAAAGAAGACATATTAAGGTATGAATATCACCATGTATAGGCTTGTATGGGTGTCATGGGAATTTTTTTAGTTATAGGGGTTGAAATTTGGCTTGGGAAGCCAAATTGTCAACAATACTTCTTTCTAATCTAGTTAACAACCAAATCAAAATCACTAAATATTTTTATCTAGTTGAATAGTGATTTATTGAAAATTATAGACCAAATATTAGAGATTCATACTCAACTCTATTTTTGGTGTAAAAAAATTATAACATGTAGGAAGCTGGGTACTAATTACCATCTGGGTCTATCAAGGCTATGCCAACACTAAAACCTTATTTTGATCTAGCTCCATCAAAAACAAGAGTCCATAATTGAGAAGGATCTTAAAATTCTTTTTCATGAAGCTCCTACTTGTTAGTGAATGTGTATACTCCCACATGTGGAGATGTAAATTTGACTTTATCATTCTTAGTATTGTATTTGGTAATCAAGTACTTTATCTTTAGTTAGTTATGCACCCAAATTTGATTAGCTACTCCTTTCCAAGGTAACCACATGTGAAAAATTAGTTACCATGTATCCATTCAGTGTTTTGGACCAATCCCAACTCAATAAAAAACCATAAGCTTTTGGAATGTTAATGACCAAAATATCTATATATTGTTGTACACATGGCTCTAATGCTAACTAGATGTGTAAATTGTCAATTTTAAAACATAAGGTATAGAGGAATTTTCCAACAATAAGATCACTATTTTTCACTTATCTTGGGTTAGACCCAACTTCTTACACATATATGTCGGCATCATATTGGCCAAGGGACTTGAGTCAACCAAAAAATCATGCACATTCTTTTTTAACATTTAGATAGTAAAAATGATCATACTTTAAGTTTATCTTTAAATACCATCATGTTTGTATGCACACCTTTGGATTTGTCAAATTTAGAGGGTATCCTATTTAGACATTTAAGAAATAACTCATTTTATTTAGTGATCTAAGCTAGTTCATGTAAAGGATATTACCCTTGATATTCTTCATGTCTTCAACAATGTTATATCGAGATCTACTGTATGGTTATGCACTCTACATTTTCTCAACTCTAATGGCAGAGGTGGATTATTGTTTGCCTAAGAATATGGAAGAGTATTAACATTATTATTCAAAGGCATTGAATTAGTAATAGGTTGCTTTATACTTAGATTGTAATTATTCCTCAAGAACTATTGGGATGGATGGATTTCATTTGTATTATCTTTTGTCTCATTCTCATCCTCTACTAGGAATGGGAGATCATAGGTATCAAACACCATTATTATATTGAAGTGTCCTAGATTGGTAGAGGAAGATGATTTTGTCTGATTGACAAATCCTTCATACCAGTTCATCTCTTTCTAAAATATCTTGAAAGTAGTGCATAAATCTATACAATTTAGCTAATTGTGTTACATTATGTTATAAACTCAACATGAGTTAATAAGTGTTTCTTCCATGATAT
>JARHVA010002226.1:0-252500 GCA_037957365.1 Torreya grandis
ATCATTTACATGTCCTATATTAGTAACAAGACATTAAAATAGGCCTAATAATGAAGGAAATTTTTCTATGCATAAAGAGGAGTTACGTGCCATTTTTCCTAACTTTGATGACTTGGTTTTGACACTCTCTGATCCTAAAATTGAATGGTTATATAAATATACTCTTAAAATTCATGTATAACTAAAATTATAATCTTGACACATGTCTAAGTGACCCTTGGACCTCTCTCTCTCTCTCTCTCTCTCTCTCTCTCTCTCTCTCTCTCTCTCTCTCTCTCTCTCTCTCTCTCCTCTCTCTCTCTCTCTCTCATCTCTCTCTCTCTCATCTCTCTCTCTCTCTCTCTCTCTCTCTCTCTCTCCTCTCTCACACACACACACACACACACACACACACACACACCTAGATTTATACATTCTTATTTTAGATATAGCATATCTAGTAAGAATTAATCTACTCTTTATTTTCTTTGTCAATTTACAATTCACAATGTCCTCTCTCTATACATACCCATCATCACATAGCTTCATGAGCTTCACACCCTTGTAAGTAAGTTTAGGTATGATTTCTATTTTTTATTTATCCTATAATTTCACTTTGCTACATCACTAGAATAAAGGGGGGGAAATGTAGTCATATAAAATGTGAAAATTGGTAACTTGAGTGTGGATTTTGATACCCAACCCATAGGTCCTTCTTGCTTACTCTCATGGCCCTCATAGGCTTTTTTTACACTGATTCCTAGTCATCCATAGCCTTTAAAACCTGATCCCAATTGATCTAGACTACTTTTCCTATGGCAAATCCACCCCTAGGTCCTTTACCCTCAGGACTATAGCATCCAACTTAGACTATAGTTTTAGGCCTTCTAGTGTCTACTTTTGGTGCTCTTGTCTAAGTATATTTTTACCTCTAATAGTTAGTTCCTTCTAGTTCTTATCCCTCTTGTTGTCAACCTAATGTAATAACATTCATCCCATGACCAATATATCCCTATAAAATCTCATTCAAAGTTCATTTGGAAAGAGTTGGAAAATATCACAAAGCAAGAAAGAATAAAAGCAAGACTACTCAAGTATATTTCTCTATTCTCTACATACAACCATCTAATATTACTATAAGATTAATCAAATCTTTACACCAGTCCTTAACCACCTCAAGCACACCTAATTTTAGCATTTGCATATTCATACACATAAATTTCACAAAGCACATTAAGTGGGAGAAATACATATGGCTTGATCCCTCTTTGAAGTATTGGTATGTAGGTAGTGTGCTCACATAAGGGGTGTGGCTACAAGTTCAGTGCATCTTATACACACTAACCCCCCTCTTTCCCAAATTTTGTCAAAGCATAATGGATTCTAGGGTTTGAAAACTAAATCAAAACTACACGAAGTTATGTAGATAGCCAAAAGTCAAAACTTCATAGGAAGGCTCACATAGACATAATGAATAAAACCTAGAAAGATCAAGTCTTTTGGACAATAGTGGTAGAAGAGGACTATAGCACCGAACCCTAATATGTCTTATTTTGGTGCTCCTATCCAATCATAAAATGAAGGTTAAAACCTTATTTGTGATAGTGTCCTAGTCTTGCATAGTGAATCTCATACCCTAAAATAACCATCTCAATCAATTTCTAGCTAAGTCTTATTTTCTCTCCCTTATTACTATTTTTAGAAAGGTTCAAATTATATAAATCAGTAGCTTAATTATTGCATATTTATTTACTAATTTTATTACTCTAAACCTTTAACTAGATTAGGAATAATACACCAATATTCCCAAAATAGTTAAATTAGTTACTAAATGTGTTTCATCCTTCCTGAGTGGAAGTAGAGTTTTTTTTAAATGAATAACACTCTGACTATCACTGTGTAGTCTCCCAACTTCTTGCTTATGCCCCAAATCTTGAAAAAACTACTATAACCAAATCATCTCCTTGCTAGCCTATGTGATAGCAATATACTCTACCTCTATGGTTGACAAAGCCATAACCTTTTGTATCTTATAAATCCAACTAACCATTGTATCTCTAATAGTAAATATATAACCTATCATACTCCTCTTTCTATCAATAACCCCTACCATATCTAAGTCCACATAACCATGGAAAGTGGTATCTAATTTTTCATAACATAATAAAACATTAATGGTTCCTCTCAATTACCAAAGAATACATTTCACTACTTGCCAATGCTCATAACTAGGAACACTCATATACTTTCTCACAACTCCCATTGCTTGGGCAATATCTAGCCTAGTACAAACCATGGCATACATCAAGCTACCAACTACTAATGAGTAAGCTACCTTGGACATCTTAAGTTTTTCAACCTCTATCTTGGGACATTGCTCTTTTGATAATCTAAGTTCTTACCAAAGAAGTACCAATAGATTTATCATCCAACATGCTAAAAATTTCTAAGACTTTTTTCACATACTCTAATTGGGATAAAATTAAATTCCTCTCCTTTCTATCATGATTAATCCTCATACCAAGGATTTGCTTTTCTACACCCAAATCCTTCATATAAAAAGAGTCACCAAGCTATTTCTTGAGTATATGAATATGTTGTATGTTCTTTCTTGTAACTAACATGTCATCCACATACAAGTATAAAATAATAAAATAACCATCATCAAAATGTTTGATGTACATGTAATGGTTAGAATTACACCTTTGATATTCTTGTTCTAACATAAAATAATCAAATTTATTATAACATTGTCGTAGAGCTTGTTTCATGACATACAAGCTCTTCTTTAGTCTTCACACAAAGTTTTTCTTCCCTTTGACCTCATACCCCTATGGATGATTCATATATAACTCTTCATCCAAATCACCATGAAGAAAATTAGTTTTCACATCTAACTATTCTAAGTGCATATCCTCAACTACAACTAAATCAAGAACAATCCTAATAGAAGTCATTTTTTAAATAAGAGAGAAAATATCACCAAAATCAATACCTAATTTTTTTTGTAAAACCCTTGACCACCATTCTATCCTTATAAAAAATAATTTATCACATTTGAGAAAATTGGCAAGGGGAACTAATGCAAAAAATCTATAAAATGGATTTATGATGAGCTAGTAAATAATAACATGTTTCTAGCCTAAGTATGAGTATGAAGATGCATGTTTGCATAAAAATGTGGTATAAGTAGAAAAATAATGTTGTTAAACTGGTCTTGGAAGAGACCCAAAAAGATAGTCTAGTTATAACATGATTGAAAAATAAGGCATGTAAGATCAAATGGCATGTAAAATAGACCACAAATGTGAAGATTACACTTCTTAAAACATGTATAATGAATCTTAGGTATGGAGGGATTCAAATTATAGGCTATATATTCACCCTTGGGGTGAAAAATAATTCATTTTCATCTAAACCTATTTGAATTTGGAGCCCTAGTTTTCTATGTGATCTAGTAAGAGAAATGGTATGTGGAGGAGTATGATGACACATTTTTTACTGAGTGAGAGAGCACATATGACCACCACATGATAGGCCATCTATAAGTAGTCTCAATTTCATCATTTATGGAATTTATTATGCATTAAATTCTATATCTAGGGTAAAAATGGTGAAGTCACTATTTATATTTTAGGCAAAACAATGGCTTTGCCAAGTAAATTGATGATATTGAATGAGGTTATCATTCTAAAATATGGTAGATTCATCAACAAAGCTTTAAAATCACTAAAATGGTGATTTCACCTATTTTTATGTGAATTCACCATTATCATGAAAATGAAAATTGTGATATCACCTAAAAAGGTATAAAATCACCAAAATGGTGACTTCTCATTTGGAAAAATGGTGACTTCACCCTAAAAAGAAAAACACTTGGCTCAGGGGACCCAAAAAAGTTTTAACTCTATAAATAATGTATAAGCTTATATAGTAACATAAAGTTAGGCTGATACTAATCTATCTATGATTTTAGGAGTGGTTGGTTATTTTGATGACATGAGAGTGATGCTCCCACTATCTACATACCCCATAGATCTGGATAGTTGGGATGATTAGATTTATATAGGTATTAGATTTACATATGTGGTGTGGATGCATATTATTCACATTCATCAAGTGTATTTGATAATTTTTTCAGAGCAATGGCACAGAGAGACATCAACATTTCATCTACCCACTGGATATAAGACTGTCACACTTGAAGATACCTAGCATATCCTCTAGCTATTGATATAAGGATAGAGACTCTTCTAGACAAACCCAACACAATAGCAGGCTATACTAGATGATTTGGTTAGATATCATGGAATTCCAATAGACCATGGGAAGTTTTATATATATATATATATATATATATATATATATATATATAAATGGACCATGGGAAGTTATATATATATATATACACATATACATATTCTAGAGATATACACAAATATAAAACATGATGATCTACCCACTATATATCCTTCACTGACAACACTTAATTATAGGGAGGTCATGATTTTGATGATTATTATCAATGACATATTTATACCTAACAAGATTAGTAGATATTTATATATGGGCCTCATAGGCATTATTCATAGCATGCTAGTTGATGTGCCATGCTTTGCATGGGGGCTAGATATCCTAGCACATCTATATATGTACCTACACATGGTGGCATACAAAGGAGGACACAACATTAGGGTATCCACTCTATTGATGGTATGGGGTTGGGAGTATATTATCATTGAGTGACTAATGGTTAAATGATAGGTTTAGGACCCTAAGGATACATTATTATATGGTTGGGCATAGACTTGGGTAGGATGGTATGGACATAAGGGAGAGATTTACTTCTACCACTAGATGTTTGAAGAGTTCACTCCATAATTTTTCCTCTAGAGACCGTACCTTTAGTATCAATTTTAGTGGTTCTATGATGGATGGTATATGGAATTATGATATCTAAGTGTTTTCTCATAGCTATATGGTCACATATCATTAAGGAGTACTACCCAAATTAGGTACTCTAGTAGTTTGATATTAAAAAATATGTGCTAGAGGGACCTAGGTGGTTCATGTATGTCACACAAGAGATCATCCAAGACACTCCTTTCATTCATAAGAATGTACCACTAGCAGTTATCTAAGTGTATAATGGGTATCTTGGGCTTATGCAGGGGGGTCTATATATATAGGGGTTACTCCTAAGTACATTTACTGGTGGGTATAGGTGTGCCCATGAGGCTTATAGATATAGGTTAGGAAAGTGGTTAGATCCCCATGGATATAAATGAGATGAAGGCTAATACATCTAGTGTTAGTGGGAGTCCTTGGAAAAGTAGTAGAGGTGAGGAGGGTGATGATGATGATTGATTTGATGGCAAGGATAGTAGAGGAGATGATGTAAGAGATGGAAATGGGATGATGGTGGAAATGATGGCCTAGTCATGATAGTATTATACCCAAGTACAATAGGTATAATAGGTACACAAGTTGATCTAAGCTAGGCAAGGCCTTCTAGTATAGCTAGGGTAGGTCATGAGGTTGTCATTCTCAAGGAGGAGATCACCACCAGGGTGGGTGAAATCATAGTCTTAGAGTGGTAGGTGGGTAATTTATAAAGTAAACTAGATATCCATGATGATGTCATGACTCACCTTTAGTTGGATACTACCTAGATAAAGGCTAAAGTGGATAGGATGGTCAAGATATAGGCCAAAATCATAATGGAAAGGGACCAAGACATCACTAATAGGGACCAAGTATTAACATATGTTTAAAGGCTCTGGAAAGAGCATGATGAGGCTCAAAGAAACTGTACACATGAATTTTTATTGTAGATGATTCTTGAGATCCTTCAAGCTAAGGATGGGGCCTTGTACTATTGTAAAGATTATAATACTATTATTTGGGACCAATAAGTTGTCACATTTAAGGTATGGGATGCTCAAAGAGTAGGAAGTATATAAAGTCACTCAAAGACTAGGACACATGTCATAAGGGATTCAAGATAGTTTTATCATCATCTATGACTACCGCCACTAGGACTCCAAGGCCACCAGGGCCACTTCTAGTGATAAGTCCCATGAATATACAAAGCTAGAGTTGAATATTGGTATCTTGGCATTTTGACACATTGCTACATTTTATTACTGATATACTATTACACTTTTGATGACACCATGATGATATGTATATATCCTTGATGTTATGACATTTGAGATATATTGACATTCATTTTTTGGTCCTTTGAGGATGATGTACATGTAAAAGTATTCTTTCTACACACACACACAATGCCCTATTTATTACCATGTTTCTCTCTTTTTTAGCATTGTTTAGCATTATGAATGGCATTGTTTCCATGTATGCTCTTTCATTTACTACATTTCATGTATATGAGATGTTTATTTTTTTCATCTAATTATGTCAAATGACTTGTATGTATGTTTATTCATAGATGCACATCTATATTAACACATAATAAATCATGGTTTCTATTTTTATTATTCAATGGTTTTAGGCATGTGCTTGGGTATTTGGTTATTTTCTTAATCTTAGAGAAGTAATGTCATTGTGTTAATATAATAGTCTCTATGGTCTTGGATTTTATTGTATTTTGTGATATTATGCATCATAGTTATGACCAACTATAACAATAATATATACCCTAAACATAGAAAACTTATTTTAGATGCAAATATAAATAACCTAGAAATAAGATATAAAAAAATCCCCAAGTGTAATATAAACAAATAAAAAAAGTGTAGTTTTATATATAAACATTCAAAAACTAAGTACAATATATGAATAATCAAGACTTAAGTGTAAATAAAATGTAATAGACCTACAGTAATCGAGGAAGACACAAAAAGGAAACAAATAAATAAAAACAAACAAATAAAAACCAAATAAACCAATGAAACAAACAAATAAACAAACAAACTATAAAAATAAAATAAACAAACTATAAAAACAAAATAAACAAATTAGACCAAAAAGATAGTAATATATAAATAATGGATAATCATAATGTTAGTACAAACATAATATAAATTATTTGTGAATGTGTAATAGAGGTTTTATTATTGGATATAGGGTTACCCCTAGGTTAGATAGTAATGACACAATAAAAATAACACAAGAAAAAATGGTACAAGATTTCCCCTAGGCTATAGGAAAACAATGGAAAAGGGTATGATGGTAATTGGTTACCCCTAGGTTATAGGGAGCAATGACATAAACAAGATAGAAAAAAATACCCCTATCTATATGAGACAATGAGACAAATAAAAAATGGGGGGAATAGAATAAACTGAATGGGTAGTTGAGTTGACTCTAGATGCACTAAGCAAGTGGATGCAACCTACATAGTTCTATGGACACTAGGTCAAATGTGAACTTTAGGCCAAAGGTAGTTCTCCTAGGATATGGGACATAATAAAAATTATGATAATAAAACATGATTGACTTGTATATTAAAATGGTAATGGTATTTCAAAATGAAAATTGAATAGGAAAATAGGGGGTGATGTTCACAATCATGAAAGAATGAGAACAAAAACTTGTGCAAGCACAAGAGTATGGTTTAGGCTAAAACCACACTAAAAGTCAAGATATGATTATCCACTTATGAACTAAATTGATAAGTCATAGTGTTTACTACATATATGTCTTGGAATGAGAACAATCTCACAAAATAGTGAGAGAATTGGTTGAGGTTGCTCATAAAATAGTGAGAGCATTCAAACAAAAATTACTCACAAAATGGTAAGAGCGTAAGAAAATAATAAGGATGTGGAAACTAAAGGACAAGTTATTAATTTTGAATTATATATTATACCCATAATCCTTAATACAAATACATGGTTTTGAAGTTCTAAAATTTAATAAAAGTGATGAAGAAATGGTGGTGGCTGAGCTAACATGAGATACCCTATGTACTTAAGCTCTACCTACATAGTCTATGTGGACTTAGGCTGATGTAGTTCTCCCATATATGGGAATAAAAAGGTAAGGTAGCATAAAAATGAAGTTGGATAGGTAAGATATTCCATCCTAGAAAAATTTGATGGATTTATGTTTCATATGGAAATTTTAAGCCAATTTTCATGATTTTGAAGATTTTGAGAGTTTTCCTAGGCATTTTCAAATGTTTAGGGGTTTTTGAAAAAATTTAAATGTTTTTGGAATGTTATAGGCATCTCTACTTGATGGATAATTATGAGACATAGAATGGTCCAACTCATAAAATAGTGAGATCATGGCTTAGGATGCTCATAAAATGGTGAGAGTGTTTAAACTAAAATTACTTGCAAAATGGTAAGAAAATTCAAACTATTTTCATTTTAAAAATGGAAAGAACATTTAAAAAATGTTAGTTTATTTGACCTCATAAGATATTTAACATTACCTACATGGTCCATAAAGGAACTCAAGCCACTAGAGTTCTATCTACAATGGCAAAAGTTGGTAAATGTGTCCAATGTTTTTGGTGTTTTTAGTATCTCAACTCAATGGAGAATTACAAGATACAACATGATCCAAACTCACAAAATAGAGATATATTGTATTAAAAACCCTTTCAAAATGTCAAGATCATGGTAAGGGGTGACTGATTTAACCTCAATGGAAATTGAGTTCTACCTACATAGTCTCTAAGGACCTTAAGTCATTATAGTTATGCTTACACAAAAGGTGCCTGAATAACAACTAGAAAATTTAGGTATAGGTAAATGACAAGGTATGGCATAATGATGTAAAATTTATGTGATAATTCATGGTAAAGGAGTTTTTCCTAATTTTCCCAAAGGTAGTTATAATTAAGAAATAATGTCACGGGTCAATGGTACTTATTTTCCCATAGGAAATTATAATTAGTAGCATGAGAAATGATATAGAATGTAACAACAAATGAAGGATATAATTTATAGGACCACTATCATACTACTTTCATATATTTATATTCAAAATTTGATTCTAAAACAACTACTAGAATTGAATTTATCATCAACCATTGAGCGTGCCTAAAGTACAAATAAATTAGAACCAAGGCCAAATGCAATGGGGTTAAGTAAAAATAACTAGCTAGAAATTAGGCTAAGATATGGTGGAATGGTATAGGGTATGTTAAAAAGAGTAGGTATATCATGTCATAATTTATATGATCCTTTTATAAAATATTTGAGTCCCTCAAGCGTAAATTTTTTTGAGGTTCATTATGTTCATTGGTTCATCAAGTTCATTTCCTTCTGGCAAGAAAACCTTGTATTCTTTAGAATATTAGTTAGAAATAATTAGATAAGTCCCTAACTAGTTATGTTGGAACTTTCCCTTATTTTTTGTCTCAGCATTGACATTCTTATGATTTTATTTTAATACAAGGTCACTAAGCTTAAATTCTTGGTCTTAAACATTGATTGTATTGGCCACATAATATGTTCTGGTAATATTAAATGTTATTCAAGGTAGATATATCCTAATTCTATCTCTTAAAAATTAAATACTCTATAATCTTCATCATTAATGATGTATTATAGTGAAATCCAAAGAGAATACAACTCAACATCGATAGGAAGAATGGCCTCAGTGATATAAACATGTGAATATGGGGTAAGTCCTATTGGATTACAAAATGTGGTAAAATATGCCCAGAGGGTGTTAAATAGATGCAAGTGATAATTATGACCATCATCATTAACAATATTCTTTAGAATATTGATAATGGTTTTATTAAAAGCCTCAACTTAGTCATTTCTTTATAGGTAATAGTCAGTAGAGAAATGTTGTTTGATATCGTATTGGGTACAAAGTGATTTCACATATTTGTTTTGAAATGATCTACCATTATCATATATAATGTTTGAGGGAATACCATATTATAAAATGAGATGGTTATATATGAATTAGGATAATTTATCACCCATTATGTAAGTGAGAGGAATGGCTTTTACCCATGTAGTTAAATATTCATTAGTCGTAAGGACATGTTTTTGGCCATCTGAGGATGTAGGATTAATCTTGCCTACAAGGTTGAGTCCCCATATTGATAATGACCATGGTTTTGTCAATGGTTTAAGAATTTTGTCTAGAGCATAAATTAGATTATCATGCTTCTAAAACTTTACACACTTATTCACATCTACAATTGCATCTATTTCCATAGTTGGCTAGTAATAACTAGTATGTAATAACTTTTAAGATAGGATTTCCTAGCTGGTGTGGGATCCACACACTCCTTCATGAACTTCCCTTAATGATAATATAGATTATATTCAAGATAAATAACAAATTAGAGTTACATCATATATTCTATGATATAGGGTAGATCTAAGTAGGGTATAATGAGAGGATTTATGGATAAAGGATTTTTGTTTCTTATGTGAAATTTTGGATGGAATAATTTGGTCTTAGAGGTAGGTATATATGTAAAAATACTAGGGAGATGTGAGACTAACAATGTTGCAAAATATCTTGATGGTTGATTGCTCATGTGTTAGTTATAAGAGATGTTCCAAAAGAAATTTAAAGTCCCTATTTATATTTGTAATCTAAATCATGGAGCTAATTATGTCCATGTCATCAATTATTTTATTATTGTCTCAAGGTATCCATTCAAATTGAATGTTTTCAATTTGTTATTTGAGAGTATCGACCATGTCATTTATGATACCAACCTCTCATCCTTTGTCTAGTAATAGTATGTGACCTAATTGATGATTAGATATGAATCACCATGAACCAATAAATGTTGGATGTTCCACTACACTACTTTGTGAATCCTAAAAGTGATTGATTCATACTTGGACATATTATTATTACAAGGAAAACCAATGTAAAAGGATATAGGAATAAGATCCCCTTGTGGTATGATAAATAATATTTTGGCACTTGATCCACATGCTCTAAATGAACCATACAAATAAATTTTCCACTTTTCTACCTCAGGAGGTTCTTTTGATTCAATAATAGTCATGATGGCTTTATCTAGAAATCTAAAATTAAGAGGTTGAGTATCATGAAAAAGAGCTTCTGGAAGTAATCTATGAGTACTTATCCCTTAATGGAATTTGTATTGGAATATTTAATATCAAACTCACTTAAAATCATGATCCACTTGGCCATGTATCCTTGTAAATCTATTTTATAAAGTAGATACTTGAGTAGATATGCTTTGGCAATAACAATGATCTTGTTGTTCAACATGTAATTATGCAACTTTTGGGCTATGAAAACCATAAATAAATAGGTTTTTTCAATCAATGCATAAAAATCTCATACACAATCAATGTTCAACTTAGGTAATGCATAGTGTGATCTTTATCCTATTCATTTTGTCATAGGTAAAGTAATAATGGCTTGTTTGGCATAGGTGGAAATAAAATAGGTGGATTGGTCAGTTATTCCTTGGGATGTTTAAATTCCTTATAATAATATTCATTCCATGAGAAATTAATTCCCTTCTTTGAAAAGTGTGTAAATGTATGGGATTTGTTAGATAACTATGATATGAAGTGTGGGATTGACCATATCTTACCCTGTAAACTATGGAGTTGTTTCAAGGTAGATAGTGGTGTCATTTTGGTAATGAATCAAACTTTGGCTGGATCAAATTTAATTCCTATATGAGAGATAATGATGCATAAAAATTTACTAAAGGTTACCCTAAATACACATTTATTATTATTAATCCTAACTTTGTAATCTAAAAGTCTCTCAAAAATTATTTGAAGTACAACTAGATGGTCAACATGGGTCTTTGATTTACCCAAGATGCTATCAGCATAGTCTTTGACAATGTCATGAATCATATCATGGAAAATCATTTTCATAGCTCATTATTATGTGTATCCTATATTTTTAAGTCCAAATACCATCACTTGATAACAACACATTCCTCAAAGAGTGGTGAATGTTATCTTTTGCTAGTCTTTTGGTGTTATTCTAATTTTGTTATATCCTAAAAATATATCCATAAGAGAAAACATTTAATATTCAACTTTAAAATCAATGATCATGATAATATTTGGTAGAGGAAAGTCATCCTTTTAGTAGGCTTTGTTAATATCAAGAAATCAATGATTATTCTAATACCTTCTAGTTTTTTCTCATGAACACAATATTAGAAATACATTCTAAGTAATCAATAAATTGAATGCATCTCACATCTAAGATTTTATTCAACTCTTTATTGACTATAAAAACAAAAAGATGTATTTTTCATATATTTTACTTAATTAGTTTGGCATTAGGATGTAAAACAACATGCTTTACAACCAAGGTAAGGTCCAAAGCTAGCATGTCTGAATAAGCCCATGTAAATATGTCTATAAATGCCCTTAGAAAGTCTATAAAGACTTCATGTTCTTCATCAGTAAGGGACATGCCTAGTTTGATCCACTTTAGGTCCTCAAGAGTCCCAATGTTAACTTCTAAAGTTTACTTCACAAGAAGTGTACAAATATCTAAAATATTTGGCATAGAGGTAAACTATTCATCGATGGAAAAGTCCTTTGGCTAAACTAACTCATCTAATTCTCCCAAATAGGATGAATTAAAATCTCTTAATACTGATAAAGGCCATGTGACAAATAACTTGAGGCACTCTTTAACAATATGTGCAAAAGATTTCCACTATTTGTTACTAATTTTAGATTCATAAATAAGCCTCAAACTAGAGATATCTTGTGATTCATGCAAAGAGGGGTGAACATCCTCATCTAATGGAACCTAAAATAAGTTTTCACTAAGAAACTTGCCTTTTTCTTTACTTTTACCCTGGTCATAAAGTGCCTCAAAGAGGTTTTAATTTTTAGACCTCAATTTTTTGTTTTTGTTTTTGTTTTTGGCCAAGGAAGTTCACCCACTCTCTGAAATAGGTAGGAGGATCCAATTTAATATAAAATACTTGTTTATGATCTTCAAGAGGAGTGTGATCCCTCAAACCTAGAAAGTTGTAAATGGCTCATAATTTTCAAACTTATCTAATGGCATTGTCTACTCTGATTGGTCCTAGTCTATAAATTGTGAGTGATAAAGGGTAAGAGAGAAAGGGTTATAAATATATTTAATGGTACAAATGACGTAGGGGTTAAATAAATTCATGTTGGCAAGGTCATAGTAGATCATATAATCAAACCCTACATCATTGTCAGCATCATATTCAATTTTTGATGGTGTTGTAACTTGAATAAGGTATGTGGGGTTACCCCCAAGTGGTTTAAATTGAATACCATGGGTTAATTTTTACTTAGTCAGTGGAACTAGCTCTATTATCCCTTGATGATGTATCCCTAGGCCTCTACTTTCATAAGTAAGTGATCCATAATATGGTTTGGAATAAGATAATTTTCACTTTGGTAATAATAATATAAATCATTATTATAAATACATGAATCAACTTTAGCTAAAGGGTCATGTTCTAGGCTAGAGGCCAGTTTGAAAATAATGGGCTTATTGAGCTGAGATTTTCCATTGGTCCACCACTCCATGTAAGTATTTTTGGCCTTGGGTATCCCATAGGCTTTTGGATTCTATATAAATTTTATCAATATGTAAGGAAACATGGGTATTGTATTCTGTAATACATTTTTCAAATATATAAAAGTGATTGGCAATGTCTAGTGGAAGTGCAAACAAGGTAAAAGCTAGGTTGTGTAGGTCAATGTAATTAGCTTATGATCTGGATTTAATAGTTTTGGATTTCTTGACTCTTCCTCTATTATATTTAGGCATTGGATTCAATCCAAAATGATAATTATAGATTTTTTACTCTACCTCAAGATGTCTACAATACTGATAAGGTTGTAGATAAATCGGTATAGTCACTTCCATCCTTCAATGTAGAAATTTAATACACTAATGTAATATATAAGGTATGTCCCTAATTTCATAGATCTATGGTCAACCCAATAGTAAATTTTAAGATAATTCTAGGTCAAAAACATGGCATAGAGTGTCATGGGTCAAAGGCCTAATGACCACTAGCAAGCTGATAGTACCTTATGTTTATCATTCCTCATTATCATATACTTTGATACAATGGTATTTGGTTGTAGATTAGCCACTATGCATCTGAGATGCTTTACCAAATTTAAAGACATAATGATGAGGACTAAACCATTGTCTAAAATGAGTCATTTAACCTTATTTTTTTTATACTAGCCTTGATGTATAATGGGTTATTATGTAATGGGCCCAAGGATGACATGTCACTTTGGTCAAAGATAAGTCATTGGTGAGGGGCCAAGTATCCTACCATGGCTTGAAATTTGTATGGCATGATGTCATCAAGTATGAGGGATTGGCTTAGGTACTCATTCAATATGTATTTTTTGATGTTATATGTACACATCAAATCCATGATGGATATTTGTGTAATTGTATTTGAAGTTGATCCATAATGTCATAGGTCTTCCCTTTGGTTTTGGCAATTGGATTATTTTTATAGGCATGGAGGTATGAATGGGATCATTCATGATATTTGGTTGTAGCCTTTAATGATAATATTGGTTCTTTAAGTTGTGAATGCACAATCTCAATAAAGTATAGGGTTTTGTTAATTGTTTGGGGATGTAATAAGGCCTAGAATGGTAATCCTAGGGTGATGTTGAGCTTGCCTACTAACATGATCTAAAGGAGAATTACTCACATAACAAGGTTGGTAGACATTGTTTGGTTGATAGGTATTGTTAGGTGAGGGTCTTAGTTTATTGGTATTTGGTTGGGAGTTAATGGTAATGATGGAATCATGACCACCTAAGATATCCTACAACATTATTGTAAGTATATGCAATGGCATGATGGCCTTCTTGGTTGGTTTGGTTAGTTTGCCCTTGGTTCTAATCATTATGTTTTTATTATTGGCATTATTGACATTGATTTTATGGTGGTGATATTTGTATTTTTTTCTTATATTACTAGTAATTTTGCTATTTTTTTAAATTTTATATTGAGGAAATAGATTACAATAAATGCCCAAGTTATGATTAGTCGTGGAAACATGGGTATTATTGATACAAGTCTTGTGCACCAAAAAAAAATTATATGAGGTATCCTCTAACATTTTAGGATCTCAATGGAGGTAAAATCCAATATAGGCCATATGTTATAGGTATGGGTTAAAAAAAATTGGGTTGGAATAGAAAGTAAAACATGTAGATTGCTAATTACGTTTGCTTATAGTGAAATTAATCTTAGTGGAAAAATAAAACTTAAGTGGATGAGATGGATTGGTGAAACCTAATCTAGAGTGGGTAGATCTTAGTCAAATAAAATTCAAAATGAGGGAAGGGTAGAGAAAAAAATATGGTTATGTGATCTCAAAGTGTCACTTCTTAGGTTGGTTTCTTAGTGGACAAATTCTCTCAAAACTATTGATTATAGCTTGAATTTATTTCACACTCACAAGTAAACACAATTATGAAGTCTGGTAAGGATTGGTATAGGAAACTTGATGATCTTAACTGAAGGTTTCTTCCTTTAGAGTTGATTTTTCACACCTTTAATTGGAAGGTTATATCTTGAACCATGAAATTATCTAAGGTATTTATGGAACACACTTTAAAAACTATACCAATAAAAAGGATTCATACACACTAAGAATAAGAACATAGTTTAAACCAATTTATTAATAATGTCTACTAACTTTTAATATTGTTTTCACATATACAGCTAGCATATATCGATTAAAACAATAAAAAATTATCAATAGATTTTACACACTTCAAATTATTGTATTATAACAACAACAAAAACAAAAAATTTAGTATCACATAAATGGAAGGAGAAAACACCAACACAATTGCATGAAAGTAAAAATTGACTTCTTATTATATTGATCAAATCTTCCAACCCTTTAGAATGTGAAATTGCATAGTTATATAGAATTGGGGAGGAGATGCCTCATCTTTCAAGTGTATGTAAACTCATACTTACATGTCATAGTTAGAACCTCAGTACTAATTTTAGTCTCAAAATTGTATGTTTTGCATGCTTTCTTCTAATTACATTTATGTCAAAATTAGCTAGCATGTGCAATGCAATAAAACTTGTACATGATTATAATAGTTGAGGAAATTTTACATGTATGTTCTAACTATAATTAAACTATGAGTAGATTATGAATAAATTATGCATGTATATATACAAAATTAGACTTTGTCCCAAGGTTGACTAGGTGCTTGCATAGTTGAAAAGGTTGTTGGAGGAACTAAAGTGGATATTTGTGTTAAATTGGGAGTTGTTTTATTGGTATTCTTATTCAATTACAAAGCCTGATAGTGTTTGTGTTATATGTCATTGATGTATGATTATATCCATGTTAAGGAGTGAACCTATTCACATGCTCAAAGAGCCTTACATGTTCATCTTTGGTACTCTTGAAGTTAGTTCTAAATATATCAAATTTAGTGACCTTATTTCTATCAAAAATGAGCTCTAATCTATGTCTTATATGGTATTCCCTTGTATGTCCCATTTGAAATTATTTGAAGTTTGATGTAAGAGCTAATCAAAATTAGCTTGGATAATTAGTATTCCTATGGAAATATTGGCATCAAAAATCATCAATTCATCCAAAATTTACTAGGAGTGAGTCTCATGTTCTGAATATTTTGGCATTATATCATCAACCACATCAACCCATTCCCTAGCCTATTATGTTTTGATGGCCACCAAGTTGAGGGAATTGGTAGCCTCTAATGGTGCCATGAGGTTCAAATGTGCATATGAATTGTTAGTTGTAAAAATATTAAGGAATTTGAGTTTATTATAACCTATCTTCAAATAATTCAAAAATATGGTGGTATCTACTATGTGGGGCACTACTTTTAACCTCATTACACTAATGGCTTCAATGGTATTGCACTTTGGACATCCATTTCAATATGGGCTAGAATATGAATAATTTGCTATTTCACTCTCAATTTTTCTAGTTCTTGTTTGATATCTCTTCATGACATTTTTTCCCTTCATGTATTTCTACTAGAACATCTTTGTGTGTTTCTATATAAGATTTTAAAACCTCTATATGTGGAGATCACCCTAATTTTCTATCTTTTTTCTTGGTCAAATTGAACATTTTTTCTCTTGATTATATAATGAATGCTCTACTAGTATCATCTTATATATTACTCTTCCTCACAATATATACACTCCCTATATATTTATCAAAAATTATACTCATAGTGGGAAATTTAGCTAACCCAAGATTAGGCATTTTGTAGGCCCTTGACTACATGTGTGTTTCCCACTACAGGAGGACTAGATGGGTTGTCTTCATGGGATGAGTGTCCAAGTTTGTAGTCTTACCCATTATATAACTTGATGTTTTATTTAGAGTTTCCTTTAAGAATGGGTCAAAGAGTAAAGGCCATAATATTTTGGACTAGTCTACTCCAATATATTGTGGTAGTGTGTGGACTATGTATATTGGCCTCCTCTTCTTCTCAGCCTTACTAGTGGTTATCACAGTGGTCTCTTTAGAAGTAATAGGAGGATGAATTGAAAGACTTAATTATGAATATGAAGCATGTAATTGGGGATTTGATACTCCTCCCCTTGCTTTCTTTGTGTATTTCTTCTTGGTCTTTATGGGTGTGGAGTAGTAGTGTAACGAATAGAAATAGGAATCATAGGAATGGATGTGGGAAGAGTAATTAAAGGAATAATAATTAAGGAATTAACAACTCAAAGTATAGAGGATGGATCCTCTACCTTTAGTACTAATAGAGTTGGCTGAACAATAAGTTAAATAGGATCAATCTACACCTTGTGGACTAGGAGAGGAGGGGCACTAGGAGGGTTGAATGCAATGGGATCAAATGAACTATTTATTAAAAAAAATAGAAAATAATATGGTAAATGGAAATTAGAGGGGGTGTAGTCTCACCTAATGTTTTTTAATGCAATCGTGCCTTTCCCTTTGAGTCATGGAAGCTCAAGACTTTTACTCTTTGTAACTCTACCTCTTAATCATAAATATCCCCTCTAACTACCTCATGTGTAGCTATCTCCATTGATGGTCCCTCTATAGTTAGACTTTATGGAAGGGACTGAGGCTTTGGATTCCTTGTATAACATATGGTTTTATTCATATCTATGGAAATATCTAGTTGTGAGGTTGAAGTAACCATGATAGGAACCTATAGAAATGTTAAAACATCACCTTAGGTAAGGATTTCAAAATCTAAATAATCCAAGTAGATGGGTTCATCTTTATTTCCCCTTAATGATGTATTTATCACCCTTTATTCCTTATTCACTACCTTAAGTGCCACACGGGTTGTTTTGGAAGACTTACCCTATTTTCCTATTGGTTGAGCAAGTGTTTTAGTCTAAAATTCAAATTTATCCCATCCTTAAGGAAGTGGGAGTCTAGTTCATGCCTCCTTTATGAAAGGTAAGTTTCCACTTGAATAATATTTAGAAGGTCTTCCTTTAATTTCACTAATCATTCTCTCTCAAATACTTGATAATTATTCTAAGCATTGAGGGAAAAAATCATGATCATAAGGATTGTGTTGATATTCAATTCCTAGTCCCTTGATATGGTTTTCAAAATGTTCATGGGGATCTTAGTCCACATGCAATAGTGAAGCTAAGGATTATTAATCTCTATGTTTCCCAACCTTATAGAAGTTTTTTTTATTGGTGTGGCACATTTTTCCAATTATTAAGTGAGATCCATGAAGGTAGTCTTTCTTCTTCCTGTGCATATCCTCATCTATGCCCAACCATAGTTGGTAGGCTATTTCCTACTTTTCTAACTTATCTAGGACATAATTGGGGAACTAAAGTGGTGTAACCTTATGGATAATTACCATGATGATTGTGTAGTTAGGTTATATCCAATAGTCTCCCTTGATCAATAGTATATCGGTGATACTCTTTGATATCTTAGGCAATAGTATTTATGGAAGGCCTTCTATACCTATGGGTAGACATCCCCAGTGATGTGTAAAACGTTATGAGTGATGTATAGATGTGCATGAAAGAGTAAGAGTCATAAATCATGTTATTTATATAATATAGAGGGGGGATCTAGAGTGATCCATTATGGATGTATATTGTCCCCATGATTACATCAATTGAGTAGGACATCATATAGAAGTGACCTCCTAAAGGACACTTATCTATGTGAAAAATCAAAGGTTAATTTGGATGTCCTCATCAAATCAAGCAAAAAACCCCACTCTAGGTGGAATAATTCAATGTTTGGGTAGCCAAATAGCCTATTCAATAGGTCCATTATGATCTAGATTCCCATTTTAAATTTCATTATTGGTGTGGGTTTCTTGTCTAATAAGTTAATTGTCTCACTAGAAAACATCTAAATACTAAGTGCCTTGTCAATATATTTATCTTTCTTCCATGCCACTACTCTGTGTAAATCATATGTGGAATCTAGAATAGGAAGGTAGAGGTACCTTCAAAATGTGTCACTAGATATGCATGCTATGCCCATTTTGTGCTCAAGGTAATGTAGGTACACTCCTCGATATATCTTCCCTATGAAGAACAAATTTTGTAGGAGGTTAATACATGGCATGAATTATGGATTTGTAGCTATTAATTCTAACCCTTATATCTCAAGTGGGAGTAATTTTCTAGATAATTTTCACTAGGATGGATTCAGGGTCTCTTCATGTGTGTGTACATCAAAATGGTATATGGCATCTTACAACACCAATTAGTTTTTATAATTGTTATTGAATATAGCAAGTTCAAAGTGTGTTTCCATGTGCTTAGTATAATATTTTATGAATAACATTAAACTATGGAGGGTTCCCTAGAATGCTCTACAGATGAGGATGCCATTATTCTATAGTTAAAATGGTATTGGTCTAGTTTACAATTCAATTACTTGGTTCTCATAAGTACTTTCTTAATTCAAAGACACTAGTGTTTAGGTCTCAATTGCATGAGATTAAGATATTTCACAAGTTAGCTCAAGATCAAATGAGCACATCATCATTCAAACTACTTTGATATATCTTTGACATTGATTTCCAATTTTTTCACCATTAATATCCAATGTTTATAACTTTGATTTGTTTATTTAATTCAAAATTTGCCACCTCATTTAGTGGGTATGCCATCTAATCACTATTGACATTTAGTAGGAGCACCACATCATTGACCTTTTCCAAGTGTCATGTCATCACTTATTTATATTTATTTTATTAAGTAGTGAATCTTTCAGTAGTCAAAATTTATGAGTCAAGGTATAACACTGCTTATGAGTTAGGTGAGTCTCCTAAGTAAAATTTATAAACACTTTTGTTGAATACCTAACAAAGTCAAAGAAAAACCCTAACTAATTTTATTGAAGACATAAATATTATAACTATTATGCTAAACAAAACTACCAAAAACCTAATTGATAGAGGGATTTACTGAGAAATTTTATTGAACAAAACTGCCAAAGACCTAAATGTGTCAGGTAATTTTGTTGAAAGATCTATGACAGATATACCCCATGAAGACCTAGATATATGAGATAAAAACCCAAACTGAGTTTGTCAAAGATCAAGATATGGTAGATGAACTTTTCAAACAAAACCATTGAAGTCTTAAATATGTTGGAGGGATTTTTTGACCAAATTCATTGAAGAGAATCACTATACAAAAGCATTGAAGACCAAAACATGTCAAAAGAGTTCAAAAAATGAAAATTTTGAATACTTTCACGGAAGAGTAAGTTCTGAATAAGATCACCAAATAAGATGAACCAAAACCTATATATACATAACATTTAAAAATCATTATTAGGTTAGTCACAAAATATAAAAAGGTACATTCATATTTCTATTGAATAACAAAGTTATCACAATACACAAGGCCTTTATTTTTAAAGGACTTTTGAAATAGGTCTAGAGGCCAATTCCTAAAGATAGTGGGTCCCTATTGTAATATAAATGGAATGGAGGTATGTTGGGTATAATAAATGGTGATTTACATGGGAAATACCCTTGATTGTTTGAGAACCCATTACTTCTGGTTAACATAGCCTAGATCAAACATGAACCATCATATACAGGATATTCTAATCATAATATAAAAGAGACTCCTAGTAGCCACATACAACATAATTGCCTTCTCATTTAGCACGGATCTATGTGTGTGAAAGTGGTTTATTTTTATCCTTATTATAATTACTTTATTAGAGAATTAATATAATTATATGTTTTAATCTAATTTTTGAAAAAGGTTTAAAATTTAGGGAAGTTCTAGTATTTCTCTATTGCTAGATAGGTGTCAATAGCCCAAACATAGGTGCCATGTGTTCCTTCTCTTTTCTTCTCCTATTTTATTTCATGATTCATTTTACATTGACCTTATTTCATCATGTTGAGATCTTTGATCACCTTTGTATTTTATTTTTTATTTTAAGCCTATTGGATCACTCTTTCGAGGATGCTTTGATCCTTATATTTTCTATATTTTATTTTGAAGAACATTGATTAAGAGAAGGAGAGTAGGAACCAAAATGAGTTGGTATCTATGAAACCATAAGTTTACTAGAGTTTCCTTATTATTTGTACCCATATCAATGGTTTTTTCCTCAAATAAGTATTAATATGATAAGTACATTTTACCCCAAGAAATTGAAATAACTTTCTAAAATCCATATGTAGTAATGAGAGTAGCTTTTACATGCCTGATTAAAGTATTTAGTGTTATATTTTTCATGAACCATCTTCCTATTGTACACCTAAATTATAAAAATCAGAAATTCATGGGTGTAAGATGTTGTAAATAATAAATTTATGTACCTATTCTTGGCATGTTTCCCCACAAGATGATCCTTTGGATTTTGAACATGTTAAAGTAAGTCCCATAGGTTGGGAAATTTATTTTAATAATAATATGAAAATTCAATTAGATTGACACAAAATAAAGATAAATGTCTAATATAGAAAGAAGATAAATACTCTATAAAACAAACTACTAGAAACTGAGAAAGCTAATCTAAGTAGGGAAACTATTCTATGAAATCCATAAAATTTATTCTAATAAAATAATAAATCTAACCTAATCCTAATATTTATATCACCTTTGTTTCTATTCAAGGAAATTTATAGATGGTACATCCATGAATTAATGTTTCAAAAAATATCCGTTGATTGGATATATCATCTCATTGCCTTGGAGGTCCCTCAGATAGAAAGCATTATTACCTAGGATCTCTAAAATCTGATAAGGTCCAATCCATAGTTTGGTAGAATTGTCATGTTTTCCTTTATTTTCATGGGATTTATCCTATAGAAGCACCAAGTTATTATTTTAAATGCTTTAAACTTTTCTCTTTTGTCAAACCATATTTTCACTATATCTTGATGTGAATAAGGAATCCATAGAGAGGAGGTTAGTATTGTGTTAGTCAAGAAAATAAACACATTAAACATTAACACATATATCCTAGACACTAGGGAGAGAATAGGTAATAATAATACAATTAAAACACAACTATAATACTAAAAATATCATCCTTTTACCTTCTTTATAGCTCCAAAATGGCTTGTCGAAGTGGCTTGCTCATATTTGTGCGTCTATAAATCTTTATCAATGAAGTTCCATTTGCTTCACCTCTCCTCGGAACCTTGGTTTGGATTTTTGGCTTATGAATTTGGCATGGAAACACTAATTTAAAAGCTTCTTTACATATATTTATTCATAATAACTTTACACCAAAAGATCTTGTTGATCAATAGGTAGAGCCTTATATTTATAGCCTCTAAAGTTAACTCTCACCCAAGGTGATTTAAGGTTGAGTTTAAACATGAAATGAGTTAAAAATAACCCTAGGTGAGTTGAGGTTAAAATTAGTTGAGTTAAAAATGTGTCATATAATTATTATTTTCAATTAATAGGCATGGATCTTAAATTAGATATTTTGAGATAGATCGACAACTCATAAAGGCAATGATGAAAGGCTTGATATTTTTAATTTTGAATTTCCATTGTTAGAAATTCATTAATTTTAAATGTATAATCTATATAAGAATTTAATCTAGTTTAATTATTTGATTAATTTTGATTAGTAATTTATCTCTTTTAATAATTGTTCAAGTGCCCCACTTAATGGGTCTATAAGCCAAACTACTAGTTATTAGGTCACAAGGTGAATGAGGATGAATCCATGAGATTTTATTGTTATGTATGGTATAATACCCAAAATAGGGATGCCTCAAAATTATTATGATAATTGATGAATTATTTGTAGATGAAATTGGGATGTTTAGTGATTTTTAGGCTTAAATTACACTATCTAGTAAAAATCAATTTGAAGTCTAGTTGGAAACCAATTATGGCCAGAATAGGGTGTCTATAATTTACCCCTATTTGCGAAGGAATTTTAAGCTATAGGCACAATAATTTATTCTTAAATAATGAAAAAAAATTAATAAGGATAGAAGATAATGATTAAATAAGAATCTCCAAACAATGTTTGGGAAGCCTATAATGATGCCCCCTCAAGGAAGTGTCTGACACATATTATTGATGGATGGTCCCTCAAAAATAATAAAGAATAATAATTAAATTAATGCATGGGTGAGATTAATCCAATCTATATCATACTTTCATGCATTGATTTAATAGTACTAATTTTCCCAAAGGTGGTTATAATCAGTAATAAAAGTTGAGACACTGATTTTCCCAAAGGTAGTTTTAATCAATGGCATAGGCACATGCCACAATAGGGTGGATGAGTCAAATAATTATTTACCCATAGGTAATTAAAATCATTAAGATGATTTATATTGAATGGTGATTTTTGGTTATGCCCCAATAGGGCATATTAGCAAGCATAATTTAAGGATATAACCTACCCTACATATTAAATATGAGTGGTTAAAATTGTAGATGTGATAGTATTATGAATGAATAAGCCACAAATAAGCAAGCATACAAGGATGCACAAAGTGATGAAAGATATGACTAGAAGAATAAAGGTGGCCAAGATGACCTGAGATATGTTATGTACCCAAGTACTACTACATGGTCTAAATAAACCTTAAGCTAATGTAGTTCACCTAGATGTAGGAAAAAATAGAATGAGGAGTAGATTATAAGAGTAAGAATTGATAAATGTGAAGGATTTAGTTGTACCTTATAATATATACATTATTATCTTGATTAGCATTGTTAAAACTAAAATGGTTAATGGGTTGATTTGATCAGGAGGGTATGAGGAATTACCATGGTAAACCAAGAGAAGTTTATATGGTACCATTGATTATAATATTTACCAAGCTAAATTTTTTTTAAACATGTGATGGTATGCATCATGATATAAAACACCATGATGACCTAATCATAATGTGGATAAGGACTACCTCCCGATCTAATAAACAATTGAAAATAATGCACCAATGATAAAAAACCATGATGATAATTTTGGTGTATGAATATGGATGGACTCAAGAATAATGTGTAAGGAATAACTTGATGAATGAATATATATTGAGTCAAGACACAACAACAAAATAAAATAAATAGGTAAACAATAAAACAAATAAATAAATAAGCAAATAAACACATAGAAAGCTTGAAAGTAAAAGCAATAGAAAGCATCATGTCATTAACCAAGTTAATATCTACGTGTGAAGTCTTAATGGAATAATAAATATGTGATGCCCCTGGGAAATTTTTTATGTAATGAAATGACATGTAGGGATAATACATTATGGTATAATATGCATGCTTTGATGTTTCCCCCATAGGGAAAAAATTACGAGCTTGGCCTAAAATCATGAATTAGGCACCCAATATGAATTTTCCCCATTAGATTGGGTTGAGGATTGGTGAATTGATTTATGTAGGACAAGTGTTTTTGGATTTTGAGGATTTATATATCTCTATAATATTGTAATCAAATTCTCTAATTTTTAGGATTTCAAAAAAAATTTGAAATTTTTTGGAAATTTTGAAGCATCTAAATTTGATTGACAATTATAAGAGACTAGATGGTCCAACTTGAAAAATGGTAATTGAGCTAGCCTCAACATGAATAAATCACTACCTACATAGTCCTATTATTACCTCAAGTCACTCTAATTATTCCTTATAGTGGAGGAATCTTAATAGGTATAATCAAGTTCATTAATGTAGGCAAATCGCATAGTATAGTAATAGGAATGGCAAGGTGATATGACAATGCATGGTAAATGTGTTTATACTAATTTTTCCATAGGTGGTTATAATTAGGAAATAATAATAGAGATCAATGATACTAATTATCCCAAATATGGTTATAATTAGTATCACAAAATGGGACACTAATTTTCCCAAAGGTGGTTATAATCAGTAACACTCGTAATGAAACAAAATAACACATGAAGGATGTAACTACCAAACCACTATCATATTGGTCCAAGATACTACCTATCTCTATAATATTGAGTTAACTATTGAAATTTCATAGAGGTTGGGAGGGAGGGTATTAACAAATTTGGTCAATAATGAAGGTATGGTAAAAATGGTATATGTTATGGTACAAATAAGATGACGATATGGCAATTGGAAATAATGGTAATAATTTTTCCCCTAAGTGATAAGGTAAGGTGAATTTAAAGGTATGAAAAAATGGTAAGGTGAATGGAAAATTAAAATGACAAGGTAAAATACAATGCAAAGATATGGTTTTGTTGTTCCTGTTGATGTGGATATGCATGTCTTGATCAAAATTTGATACAACTAGAATAGGCAAATGTTTAAATTGTTATCCCACACCTCTTTTGAATAACTAGTTTATCAATAACCTCATAAAAATTTGGACTCCAATAATATTTTTATGATATTCATTGGTCATTGATTCTATTTCCTTCAAACATCAAGATAAAATGTCTTTGTAGATTCTATAAAGTGTGGCCAAGGATGATAAATAAAAATAAATAGTGGATAAAAGATATGATTTGGTAATGGAGAGATGCAATATAATGGAATGTATAATAGTTGGGAAATAAATGAATATATATATTTTAAGGCACACATAATGTTTTTTATTCTATATTCAACATAATTTTGGCTATGGATGTGCCATATACTTCTAAATATGCTCTTGATAGGATCATCAATTTTTTCTATTGTTGGACCTGAGAGTAGTTGTCATCTAATTATATTGTATAATAAAAGTTGTGTTGATGTTATTGTCAACTATTTTAACCACCAGTCAAAATATGTCAACCCCCTATAGTAAAAAACTTGTATAGGGGTCTATTAGGATTTGATAGAGTGTGTAATGGTCTTATTTGATGTTATTTAATGATATATTAACCTTAGTCATAGTAAAATTTAATCCTAAATCATTTCATATCATTTAGGGGTCATATTTATGTCATTAATGTAATTTATATGAATTTAATTGGTATATAATTGTCCCAAACTATCCTTCAACGTCTAATATGTCATAATATTGTCAATAATGTCAGTACTAACTAAAACACTTACCAGTATTAAGTCATATTAAGAAAACAATTAGAAAAGAAGATTTTTTTGAAATTGTATATCCTCTAAAGGAGTGTGACACATGAGGAAAGATTATAAATTGTATATTAAACTTACCTAACTCTATTTCTAAATTTTATCTACTTTGGAAGTCTCAAAAAGGACTAAAAACTATTTTACTTCTTCATCACTCTTTTTGGCATACAAAACTAGTCAATAGGTTTCTTCATGGTATGAATAATAGGAGTGGTTTTAGGTAAAATGTCTATATTGGGTGTTATTACACTAATTATAATTCCATTTCATGGAAATATTTCAAATATTGGTTGCCCATGCTTTATGAAGCATTCTTAATATGTTGATTGTCTCTTTCTACATTTTAACCCCCATACCTTTCAAGATTTCCTCTTGTATGAGATGGTCTTTACAAACCACTTGATGTAATTATTTATAGGAGATTTTTTCATTCTTATTTCATGGTTTCCATCTTGTTTTTCATGTTTGAAGGTGAATGGATGAGCCAAACATCTCAAGTTATAGGTTGAGATCTCCATTTCTAGTTGTAAGCATGTTCATCAACTATAGAGTTTTTTTATTTCATGTAGTGGTATTAAACAGAGGTATATTTATGTTTCATGTTTATTATATGCTATTTATATCCCCCTAATTTCAAATCTTAGTCTCAATAGTTATAATCAATGGAGTTTCAGTCAAACAAACTATGCAGTTAGAACTTCTTACATGTACCCACTTATAGTCATGATGAATGAGTTCTTGAAGATTTAAAATAATCATAGAGATGTATTTAGGAGTTAAAAGGTTTTTAAAATACTTTTTTATTATGAGAAACCAAACTAAGCTACCCAAATGACATAATATTAACTATGATAACTAGTTTATCCTCTATACATAGTCTTGCACCATTGATGTGCACCTACAGATGCCTTATAGGGGACTAAGAATATTGAAATGAGGACATTGTAAATTTTATAAGTCCTTAAATGTTTTAAGGATCAATATAAAAATTTATAGGAGGTTTATAATTGGTTGGATAACCTTACAATATGCACATGGTCCATATCTCTATTCATTGCCCTATGTACTAAAATGTGCTTTAAAAGTGGCACCAACAGAGGCTTGAGATTATTTCATGAAGGTTTTTCAACATGTTGGAGATCCTCATAGAGGTTTAAGAGATTAAAAATATCATAAAAATCATGTTTGAGGTTATAGAGTGACAAGAAAACTTGACCAGGTTCATGATTGAAGTAAATGAATTTTAAGGATCCATTACCTTAAAACTACAAAATATAGCATTGGCCATATTTGATATTATCATATAATGAGGTAATAGGAGGTATAAACAAGAATAATTGACTCCATCATGTAGCCTTAATATATTTCAATACCTTTTAAAAGATATTAATTGGATTAGTTAATAGATTATGATGCCAGAAGGTTTCTAATCCATGCATTTCTTCACTACAAAAGGTCAGTTTTCTCTATAGTATCTTGAACCTCAAGTGACTTTACAGTCCAAGGTGGAAGTATAAGAACATACATTCATTTAAGGTGGTCTTATGAATGTGAGAGGCACACTATTGATTCAAGGAACTTGAATAGGGGTTTAATTACAAGGTATTGACCTATATCACCATCTGCAAGTGTGCTTTACCCTCAAAAAGTCCATCTATAGTCTAACTAGAGGTACTTACAAGATTATGATAGGGATGTCCACATGGAAACATGTATACCTAAACACTTGAATTTTATAGGTGCATCTAAAAACCTCAAAATATATCCTAAACTATGTATCATAGGTTTTAACGAGTTGAAATTCATCTACAAGATCCCTTTTTGCTTAGGGAATGGTCAACCAAAGTTGAATGTAGTATGACAGTACTCTAAAGTATGATTGTCTTGATGTTGATATATCATTATCATGACATAAATAGATCCAATTTACTATTATATGGCATAAATTACTTCAATAGGTCTTTAAGGAAATACACAAGACCTAACACTATAATATACACTTATAGGCATGTCTCTTTTCTAAGGAGAAATATAGTCATAGTTGATTGTAGTCTAGCCTAGTCAAGAAGAAAGTGTATAATGAAAGGTTTGGTAGGATTTTTGATAATGAACATGATTGGAGTGAATTTAAAATGATATTAACCATCTCAATATATTCCCATAGAAATAAAATAGAGCATGGAGATGTTCCACATTGTAACCTACAGTCAATAAACTAACTCTACATAGTCAGTGAGCCCTATAGAAGTTTATCTTAGGTTTTATGGTATTTTAAGGTAATAAAAGTGTGTTTTAACCTAGAAAATTTTTATATATGGTCCCCATAACTTTAAAAATATCCTCATATATTTTTTTCCTAAGGTAATAGGGTAAGTTCCCTTTCTTTTATCTTAAACAAAGGGCACTCCCAGATATACATACCCTATAGGTTTGTCATAAGGATGGTAAGGGAAGATGATAAGGAGACCTATATCATTGAAATGAGAAGTAGGAGGTTGTATTTAAGATTAATTAACATGGTAAATGTCTCACATTACTAAGGATCCCAACATAGTGTCCCAAACCCACATAGGTGTAGACTAAGGCTACCAGGTCTTGACTAGGCCTGATGCCTAAAGGGTTCCATTTCCATTTCTAACACTAGATGAGACTTTCAGGTAATTTCAAGACCTCCATGATAATATATATTGTGTTTAAAAACCTTTGGTTTACAAATTAGGCTATATAGATCTAGATCATTTCTTGGCTTAAAATCATAACAAGGTGCATAGAATGTAGGAAAAGAATCGAGAGGCTAAGTTTAGAAGATCATAATAGTATATATGTTTATCATGGGATCTCATGGATATATGATATGTTTCATAGGTTCATAAACAAGGATTCTAGTGGAATTTATTTAAGGTTTAAATGTCACACTTTTATGAACAATCCTTAAGGGGTAAAACAACTCAAAACCCTTGATAATGACCTGATAGGGAAGAAGTTGAAAAAAATAAATCAAGATGATATATTTTTGCTAATGAAATTATTTTAAATTTTATAGGACTCCCTAGGGCTCTTTCCTATCAATTTGGCTTCTACCCTATTTGTACAGACATGGTACAAAATGGATTTTATTGATAGTTTTAGATATTTTATAGGTAAAAAAGGGTTTCAAAAGATGATGATCACTTTGGGAGATATCATTATACCTAATATAACTCCCCATGTCCATATATTTCTTCAAATAATAAGACAAGTAACTCTATAAACACCTTCACTTCAACCAGTTTAGAATGGCATTGTGAATGAAGAGTGATAACCAAGTGGGAAGGTGATAACTCCAATTGGGAGGCATTTTAAGTTTTTATTAATGGATATAAGGAAGTTATGGCTCTTTAAAATTGTCATACCATCCCTTTTATGGTTTTTTTTTGAAGTTGATGAGCATCTTAGTGCCAAATGTAAAAATAGCTCTAAAGAAGGGTGATTATGATTGCAGATAGTGAGAACACTTGTCCAGAAGAATATTGATGATTAGGGACATATAAAATTCATGTTTTATCCTATTTATAGTCCCCCATTTAATATTAAAATTATTTCATCTATTCCTAGTCGGTTGTGTAGAGTTCAAGGAAGGCCAAATGATGAAGGTAGTTTCCTAATAAGTAGTTGAAGAGTCCTACACTAGATTTGAGGAGTTTCATGTTTAGAAAGACATTTTTCCATAGATATATTGCATGGTATATTATATAATCCATTATATTATAAATATAACTCTTCTTATCTTTAAAAGTGGCTTTATGACTCTTGGACTTCATTCTTCTCCCCCCTCTCTCACATTTAACAAGTACTAGCTATTTTAGCTCTTGTTTAATAATTCCACACCATATATGGTGAAGACATAATGGTTTTATGTTATAATTTTCATTTGAATAATAAAATAAATTTGCTTTTGAGTTCACAAAAATCTTTTCTGAGTGTGCAAAATGATGAATGGTGAGGTCTAGTGATTAAATCCTTACTTATCCTTATCTTTTCATTTCTAGTACAAGAAGTTCTCATTCTAACAGGTCATATAGAGTGTATCTAGTGTGTGTGTATTATTTAAAGTATGAAAGTGTACTTAGAGTCTAAAATATTCCCTCTGGTCCACTTTCCTTGAGTTGTCTCATGTATATCACCTCTATATTGATATACTAATCTTAAAACATCTTAGGACTTTGAAGATAGTTTGTAGGTCTTATTTCTTAGAGAAAGAAGTATGATAGAATTATGTAAATCCTTATTTTGAATCAAACCTTTAGAATAAGTTATTTTCATGCATATTTATATCTATTTTCCCACAAATAATTAGTTAGTTTAGGTGATAAACACTTCAAGGTAAATTCAAGTAGCTAGCCCTTAAACCTATAGGTCTACATCTACTATAGGCAACCCAAAGGCATAGAGGTATTGTAATATTTACCAAATCTTAGAATAAGTTTTAACAACATCCTCTAGGGTGAAATATTTTGTGATAATAGGTCTAGCATGCTTGGTGGGACCCATTGTCTTAAATACTTATCAAGGTAAATGTTGGTCTTGACAACATCAGTTGTATATTAGTGTGCTACTCAATATTTCATGAATCCATTCAAGGTAAACCCTAATTTTAGACCATTTTTTAATATATTTATGCTCATACTTCATGGTTCTTACTATGTCATCTTCTAGTAGAGTTTTCAATCCTATCAATCCACCTCTTCAAATTAAACTTCCTATTGAAGTTTAAATTCCTCAACCTATTCTGTCATTTGAAGAACAAGAGGACTTTGCTAGCTAAGAGGATAAAGATAGTGAGGAAGGGATTGAATAAAAATGGATCACTATCATGTCCTCCCAGACTTTAACATTTAAAATACAATTCATCTTGATGCCTATGATGGCATTCCCCCTAATGCTATAAAGAGTGTTCCTACATTCAATGTTGAAGGCCATGTCACCCCTAGTGAACACATCAGAGATATATCAAATTTTTATGGTTTTCACAATGTCACTAATGTCAATATTTAAATTAAACCCCTTTCCACATACCTTATATGTAAAACATTTTATTGGTACAGGACTTTGCTCAGTGGTTGCATCATAACATGGGATGATTTTAGAGTGTTACTAACTTCAATATTTGAGGCTAAGAGTGACCACACTTCACAAATACATCAAATCAATGTGATATAAATATCCCCAAAGTAAATAATTCATAAATTAAATGATATTTTCCAAAAGACTTGGCATAGGATGCCTCCTCCCATGAGACCACCTACTATCTTTGTCTTTCCTATATACTTGAGAGCTATTGGTATTAATATTGGCATCATGCTACAATCCATGGGTGGTTTCACTCTTATTGAAGCATATGACCTTGCCATTAGAGTTGAGAATGGACTCATTCAAGAAATAAATTTTCCTCAAAAATTGTGTATGCCCCTACAACATAATATATCTACTACCACTCCAAATGTTTCCCAAGTTTCAAGTGTAAACACCAAGCCTAGGACTACTCTTAGGAAGGCAAAATATGATATAGATTGGAGGAAAATATTCCAAGACATAGAGGATAAAAATAGGTAATCAAATATGAAAAAATGTGATCATAAAAACCTCTATCCCTATCATCAAAAATATGGTCAATAATATTGGAGAGAGAGGTCAAGAGTAACCTAACTTCAATAGGCATGATAATGCATGCAATCCTAATTCTACATCCAACATAATAGAAATGGTACTAATGCATAAAAACTTGGTGTAAGGAGAAGAATGGATGATAATGAAGGTGGAGAAAAAGATATAGTTTCTCAAGGGAGAGTCACTCCTCTACTATCAGTAGAAGATGAAGTCTTAATGCAAGCAAGGGAAGGTTGGTAGCATCAAGGAAAAAGATTCACTAACTTCTTAGTTGAAGACACTTATTTGATTAACCAAAGAAATTTTATTTTAGATAATACAAGATATTATATTAAGTCACTATTAGATGCTAATGGTGTGCCTACAATTTCATCTAATCATCCCCTAGGGCAGTAAGGCATGACTGCAAACATGGAAGTCCTTAACACTCCTACAACTCCTCCAAATCATGATGTGGTAAGGTCTGCTCAAGGTGTCTCATTACCTCAAGTTCAAAACACTTATTTTATTCTAAGGAATAAATAAAAGGTAATTACTTATACTCTAAACATTATATATTCATTGAAGAGTGTCAAGGCATCTATTTCCCTTTAGGATGTCCTTCATATTACTGGCCAAAAATAGATCTTAAAAAGATAATTGTCTATTATCCATGTTAGTCCTTCATCATCAAGAAATGGTCATGGTCATGTAGATCTTACCAATTCCCATAAAAAAATTGTGAAACCATCTACCAAAGCTGAGAATCCTCGACCTTTCTACCTCACTCTCATTATGGGAGACAAATTAGTCTATAATTGCATAGTTAATAGTGAATCCTATACATTAGTGATGCCCAATGTTGTAACTAATAAATTAGGCCTAAAATATGAACCACATAGTATAGGAGTGATTAAATTATATAGTATACCTGATAATACAATATGATTGACCAAAGGGATGAAGGTTTTATTACATGATTGTCCTAATTTCCCCACTCTCCAAAACATTGTTTTTTTGGACTTTCCTACTCATTTTGTAATCTATCTTTCAAGAGATTTTATAGCTAAGATAGGAGGCTACCTCTCAGGTAATTAGTCCTTATTGGACTTTAGAACAAGATATGGAACAAGGTGACCATAATAACTCAACCACTTACAAGGTTCCACATTGAGCCCTATGCAGAAGTAAACTCCAACTTAAATTGTGTCATCAAAGAGAAGGAAGAGTCTATAGTAGATGATGGTGATTCTTCAAAACTTGAGGGAATATCTTTTTTTTTAAATGAGTATGGTGTTGATGCTTATGAACATGATCCATACACCCATTTTGAGCAAAATGACCTTAGAACCTATATCATCCATGAAGGAGAATTTGAGCAAGCTAAGGTAGCTATTGAGATCTCCTTCTCACAGGATATTGAAGGAAACTATTTGATTCATGTGTATAATGATGATAAATTTAAGATCATAATATATCAATATGGTGAGAATAATAATATATTTATACCTGTAATTAATGAAGTTACCCTTGATGATGACATTCATGAGGAATATGAGGATGACTTATTGCAAAGTTTTAATGCCATATGTCAAGAATTTGATTATTTAGGTAATACTAATTCCCATCCTAAATATTTCATATTTGATGAGTGTGTTAATGAGACTAATGAGTAGGTTTTTTATTGTTTGATCAAGCCTAAAAATGAGTGTTATGCTATGAAAGATGATGGACATCAATCTGTTATTTGAGTCTATAGTCATAGAGAATCCTAATGAAGTCAAGGTAGAAGCTTTTAAGTATGAAAAATATTCAACACTTCAACTTAATTTTTAATCATATTTAAAAGGGTTATATCATGAATTAGATGATCCTAATACTCCCAAGAATCAAGCACACCATGCCCAAGAAGATGGAAAGATTGAGGCAGTTGTCATGACTCCCAATCTACATTTTTAAGGACATCAAAAGGATGTGACAAAGTTCATGGTAGTTGCATCCCAAATAAATTCGGTAGCCCACTTTTAGGGATAAGAAGGTATAGGGATGCTAATTCATTTTACCATCTACCTAGTCAAATGTTTGATGATGAACATGTTCCACATGATGATTTGATTTCATGGAGTGAAAAAGACTCAAGAGGAACCATATTTAACCCCATTTGAATCATGGTAATGTAACTTTCACCAAAAGAGTGAGATATTGTAAATACTAGGTTAGGTGTGTGTCTTTATTTCAATTATGTGTGTATGTGTGTTCTATAAGTGTTCTTAAGAACACGTGTTTATTTATTTTGGTGTGTCTTTCTCTTTGTGTCTCTATTTTTTGTTTGGTGTGGTTTAAAATTTAAATTGAGTGTCAAATTTTTGAATAGGTGACTCCATGGCCCAATGGATAGGATTAGGCTACTAGTATTGGCATAGCAAGCATACCACCCCAAGGAAATTGCCAATAATGTTGACTATTTTGACCACAAGTCAAAATAGGTCAACACCCTATATGAAAAAAAAATTATATGGGTTTATTAGGATGTTATATGATGTGTCATGGTCCTATTTTATGTTATTTAATGAGATAGTAACCTTGGTCATAATCAAATTCAGTCTTAAGTTATTTCATGTCACTTAGGGGTCACATTTGAGTCATTAATGGAAGTTGTATACATTTAATTGGTATAAAATCATCAAAAACTGCCATTAAACATATAATATGTTATAATATTTTCATTACTTTTATTAATAACTGAAACACTTGTAGGTATTGAGTTAGATCAAGAAAATAGATAGAAAAGAAGAGTTTTTAGAAGTTATGCAGCCTCTAAAGGTGTGTGGTTTGTGTGTAAATATTATATAGTGGATACTTAGATTCATTTACTTCATTTATATGTTTTATCTAATTTTTAAGTCTCAAAAAATGACTGAAAACTATTTCACTTCTTCATCACTCTTCTTACCATATAAAACTGGTCAGTAGGTTTCTTCATGGTGTGAACAATAATAGTGGTTTTAGGTCAAATGCATATATGGGGTGTTACTAAAATTAGTATAAATATATTTCATATAAATATTTCAAATATTAGTTTCCCATGCTTCATGAACCATTCTTAAGAAGTTAACTATCTCTTTTGGCATGATAATCCCCACACCCTATAGGTTTTCTTCTTGTATGAGCTAGTCCATAAAAACCACTTGATTAAATTATTCTCAAGAGATGTGGGAATCATTTTTTACTATTTTCCATTCTTTTTTTCATGTTTATAGATAATTGGTCATCCAAATATCTTAAGTTTTAGGTGGATACCTCCATTGTTAGTTGTAAGCTTGTTCATCAGCTATATAGGTTTTTATTTTTTGTAGTGGACTCAAATAGAGGTATACTAATGTTTCATGTTTATCATATGATATTTAAATCCCCATATTTTTAAATCTCAGTCTCAATGGTTACAATAAATGGATTTATGGTCAAGAAAACAACACAGTCAAACATTCCTATAGGTACTCACATATAGTCGTAGTGAATGAGTTTTTGAAACTTGATAACAATCATAGATATGTATTGAGGAGTTCCAAGGTGTTAAAAATAATCTTTGAATATGAGAAACCAAACTAAGCTACCCAAATGATGTAAGACTAATTTTTATAACTAATTTCTCCTCTATAAATAGTCTTGGACCATTGACGTGCACCTACAAGTGCCTTATAGGGGACTGATAATGTTGAAGAGAGGAAATTAGAAATATTTAAAGTCCTTCAAGTTTGTAACGATAAATATAAAGATTGATAATAGGTCTATAACTAGTTGGATTACCTTATAATATGCACATGGTCCATATCTCTAATCATTGCCTTGTGTTATGAAAAGTACATCTATAGGTGGCACCAATAGAGGCTTGAGATTATTTCATGAAGGTGTGTGAGCATGTTTTAGATATCATAGAGGTTTAGGAGTTGAAAAATGTCATAAGAATCATGTTTGAGGTTATAGAGTGACAAGTAGACTTGAACCAGGTTCATGATTGAAGAAAATGAGTTTTAGGGATCTATTACCTTAAAACTCCAAAATAAAACCTTGACCATATTTGATACTATCATATAATGAGGTAACAAGAGTTATAAATAAGACTAAGTTACTCCATAATGTATCCCTAATATATGGTAATACCTTGTAAAAGAGAGTGAGTGGTTTGGCCAATAGATTATGATGCAAGAAGGTTTCTAATACATGCATTTCTTCACTATAGAAGGTCAATGTTCTCTATAGTATCTTGAACCTCAAGTGACTTTATATTCCAAGCTGGTATTATAAAAAAATGCATTCATGAAAAGTGGTCCTATGAAGGTGAGAGGAACACTATTGATCTAAGGAACTTGAAGAGGGGTTGAATTGTAAGGTATTGACCTATATCACCATATACAGGTGTGTCTTGCCCTTAAAAATTCCATCTATAGTCTGACTGTAGGTACTTGCCAGTTTATGATAAGGACCTAGACATGGAAACATGAAAACATAAACACTTGAAAGTTGGGGGTGCCTCAAAATAACTCAAAATATATCATAAACTATGTATCATAGGTTTTTAATAGTTGAAATGTATCTATATGATCCCTTTTGCTTTAAGAAAGTTCAACTATAGTTGACTATAGTATGATAGTGCTCTAAAGTATGACTATCTTGATGTTGGCATATTATGATCATGAATTGAATAGATCCAAATGAATATGAGATGGAATAAATTACTTAAATAATGTTTTAAGTCTATACACAAGACCTAACACTATAATATACACCTACATGTAGGTCTCTTTTTTTAGGAGAAATACAGTCACAGTTGACCACAGTCTAGCCTAGTCAAGAAGAAGGTGTATAATGAAAGGTTTGGTAGAGGTTTTTATAATGATCATGGGTATAATGTCTTGGGTTTTATGGTATTTGAAGATTTTGAGAGTGTGATATAACCATGAAATTTTTTATATAGGGTCCCTGTAACTTGAACAAGATCCTCATATATATATATATATATATATATATATATATATATATATATATATATATATATATATATATATATATAAGGTAATAGGGGAATTACCCTCTATTATATCTTAGATAGAGGGCATTACCAGATGCGCATACCCTACAGGTTTGTCATAAAAATGGTAAGGAAAGATTCCAAGGATACTTAGATCATTTAAAGTATATGTAGGAGGATTTATTGAACATGAATCAATATGGTGAAGGTCTCATAATACTACTAATCCCAACAAAGTGTTCCAAACCCACATAGGTGTAGACTAAGCCTACTAGGTCTCAACTAGGCCTAATGCCTAGAGGGGTCCATTTCCATTTATAACACTAGATGAGCCTTAAAATGAATTTAAGTAACTATATGTGGAGTTATAAGGTGTGTAAAAACCTTTGGTTTGTAGATGAGGTCACATAGAGATCATTTCTTGGCTTAGGAGCATAATAGGGTTCTTAGAATATAGGAAAAGACTTGAGAGGTTGAGTTTATAAGATCATAATAGTATGAATGTTTATAATGGGAGATTAAGGATATATTATATGTTATATAGTGTCCTAAAAAAGGATCTAGTGGAATTTATTCAAGTTTTTGATGTCACACTTTTATTAACAATCCTTAAGGAGTAAGACCACTCAAAACCCTCTAAAACCCTTGATAATGACCAAATAGGGAAGAAGTTGAAGAAGAGGAATTTAGATGATCTATGTTGTCTAGGGAAAGGATTTAAACTTGTATAAGAGTCCCCTAGTCTCTTTCCCATTAATTTGGCTTATACCTTATTTGTATAAATAGGGTATAAAATGGATTTTCTTCATAGTTTTAGATTTTTTATAGGTAAAAAATGATTTAAAAAGAAGAGGATCACTTTGGGAAATAAATTAGACCTAATATAACTCCCCATGTCCATATATTTATTTAAAAAGAACACAATTACCTCTGTAAACACCTTCACTTCAGCTAGTTTACAATGGCATAGTGAATGACGAGTGATCACCAAGTGGGAAGGTGATAACTCTAATTGAGAGAAATTTTAAGGTTTTATTGATGGTAATAAGGACATGAGGACTCTTAAAAAGTTTCATACCATCATTTTTATTGATTGGTTTGATCAACTGATGAGCATCTTTGTGCCAAAAGTGAAAATAGGTTTAAAGAAGGGTGATTATGACTGTAAATAGTCAAAACACTTGTCTAGAAGAATATTGATGATTAGGTACACATATAATTCATGTTGGATCCTTTTTATAACACTTTTTTCATAGTATAATTATGTCATATGTTCCTAATATTCTATGGAGAATTTAAGGAAGGCCAAATAATGTAGTTTCTAAATAAGCAGTTAAAGAGTCTTATGCTAGATTTGAGGAGTTTCATGCTTGGAAAGACATTTGTCCACAAATACCTTACATGTTTTTTTTTTTTCATAATTCATTATCCTAAAAACATAACTCCTTCTCTCAGCTTGACAATTGGCTTTGTGACTCTTGGACTTCATTCTTCTCTTTCCTCTTTCACATTTTATAATTACTAGCCATTTTAGCTCTTTTTTAATAATTACACACCATGTATGATGAGTCCCTACTAGTTTTATGTTGTATTTTCCCTTTGAATAATATACTAAATCTAGTTTTGATGTCACAAAAATCTTGTCTAAGTGTGAAAATTGATGAATGGTGAGGTCTAATGATTTTATCCTTACTTCTCATTATCCTTTAATGTCTAGTGTAAGAAGTTCTCATTCTAATAGGTCATATTGTGTGTATCTAGTGTGTTTCACATCACCCAAGTGTGAAATTGTACTTATATTTTAAAATATTCCCTCTGGTCCACTTTCCTTGAGTTTTATCATGCATATGACCTCTATATTGAAAAACTAATGTTAAAATATCTTAGGAATTTGAAGCTAGTTTGTAGGTCTTGTTTCTTAGTGGAAGAAGTATGATAGAATTATTAAAATAATTATGGTGTATCACACCCTTATAATAGGTTATTTTCATTTATAATTCTATCTCTTTCCCCATAAACAATCAATTATTTTAGGTGATAAATACTTTAAGGTCAATTTAGGGAACTAGCCCTTAAACCTAGAGGTCTACCCTACTATAAGCAACTTAAAGGCCTAGAAGCATTCCAATATTTCACAAATATTATATTATGATTTGACATCCTCTAGGGTGAAATATTTGGTGACAATAGTTATCTTTGATAGTGTCTTTATTAAGAATTAAAAAACTATTGCACTTAGCTATTGGCACCACGATGATGTTTTAACTAATAAATTTGTCTTAATTTCCCCATAGTGCCTTTAAAAAGGTTTCACTAAAAAATGTTGAATATTGAATTTTATTTCCTTTTAATAACTCATAATGGGTTTCACTAGAAGATGTTGAGTTTAAACTTTTATTTCTCCCTAGCACCTCTAAAAAGGTTTCACTAGGAAATTGTTCTTCTTCTACATGAATGTAGTGTTGGTCACCTTGATATTCATCAACAAGTATGTTGCCATGGATGAATTTAAATAAGGTGTGGTTTTTAAAATCTTAATCAACACTTTTTGGGAGGTGGAATGTTAAAATGATTACTATGTTGGGTGGTGTTAATGGCTTTTGAATTGGTAATGAAATGGGAAAAGGTAGCACAATACTCATAGAAGATACTAGGAGAACTTGTGTTGATGCTAAAGTAATCATCCTAAAAAGCTTTGGAAAGATTAAAAATGTATTCAAATTGATCTATAAAGCATGTGTAACCAATTTTGTAAAAGCCATAAATGTATTCTGATTCCAAAGTTGGGTCTGACTCAAGGGACTCTAAAATTGATGTAGATACTAAATTTGATTATAATTCAAATGTTAAATCTAATATCAGTTCAAAAATAGAACTTGACTCTAATTCTCATTATTCATTTGTGTGTATGTTTCTAAAATGATGTTGTGTTGAATGTTTGGGTTTGGACAAGTATTTGTATGTAATGGCATAATGTAATCTTCGAGAATAGATTAATATAATAAGGGTTTGACATAGATTAGATCATCTAGGTTAAACCCCTCAAAAATAGGAAACAATTCAAGGGGTAACTCTACAAAGTCTAGCTTATCAAAGTGACATTCCTCAATGAGGGGAAAAAATTCAAGAGACAACTCACAAAGACTGGCTTGTCAAAGGGAAGATATTTAAAAATAAGATAATTATCAAGATAATGATTTACCCAAAGGTAGTTATAATCATTCAGAAATGACTCAACAAATACTGGTTTGTTAGAGTGAGACTTCTCAACCAAAGGGAAAGGATCAAAAGGTGATTCATCATAGTTTGACTAATCACAAATAGGTTTTTCAAAAAAAAAATCATGAAATGGTTAGTTATCTTGGCCTTTTTTCCACTTGGTTACAAAAATAGAAGTTTTGGACACTTCTTGGTCTTTAAATGATGGCTCTTGAAGGGGTAATGATTGGCTTTGTTGTGTCTCAAAGACTAGCTTGGATTTTTTAAAGTTGGGGAAGGTTGTCACTAGATGATGAATGATTAGTGGTTGGATAATTAAGTCTTTGTGAATAAACTCATCTAAAATGGGCTTAACAAAGATTGGTTGTCAGTCTAGGATAGTAATTGTGACCTGTCTAGTCATAATTTCACAACCTTGTTAGGATAATGAGCTTACATACTTGTAAGGGTCTGGAATGGTAATTTAAATTTTAAATCTTGGTTACTAATAAAATCCAAAGTTTTTGTTATTTTTATGGTAATCATTGGATGTTATGGATCTTGGTTTCTCATGCATGCTAAAGGAGGGTTAATGGTATAGGTAAGAGATCAAGTACCATTATCATTTAAATGGAAAACCTGGTATGTTAAGTGAACCAAAGAAGCGTGATCATGGCCTATTATAATTATCATGACTAGGTTTATTAATTAGGCCAAAGAAGATGGTCTTGGTCTATGAAAATGATCTTGGTCTAAGTCTAGGTTTGAAAATGACATTGGTCTAGGAATTTTTCTAGGAATGGAACTCTTCTCCAAAATGGTCAATGATAAACTCAATCCAAAAGGTCTAATGTCAAATGTATCACAAAAATGGTCAAGTGAATGGATAAAATCAAAATTATAAACTTGGTAAAAAGTGTTTTGAATATTTCTAATTTAGGTCTAAAGAAGAAAAATATTGCTAGCTCTTTAAGAACAAGGTACAAAGCTAGGCTCAAAACAACTAGGTCTAAAATGTAAGGTAAAATGCTAGGTCTTCTGGAAACATGACACAAAAGCTATAATTTAAAAAAAAATTAGGTATAAAACAAATGGGAATTGTTAAGTTGTTTGAAAACATGACATAAAATCTAGACTTTAAAACACACTTGATTTAAGACAAATAGGAATTTTTAGGTATTTTGGAAACATAACACAAAATCTAGACTTTGAACAAACTATGTATAAAAGGTAAGATAATTAATCTAACAACTTTAAATAACTTGGAATAAAACTAGGCATTCATATTTAAACATTAATTTGACCTTTAGCAAAAGACATTAGACTTTAAGCACACAAAAGATAGACCACTTCCCAAATTTAGGGACAAAAATAGTCTTTAAATCAAGCAAGGAATTAATCTAAGTTATACAACCCAAAAGTGAGAGATAAATATCTAAGCCAAAATTATGTGAGGCATAATCATAAACTAATCAATTTTTTTAATTTTAACTTATCAATATTAATTTATAAATTTATTTAGAAGGATTTTTTTATTAGATGGATAATAAGCTAGACCAAAATGGATGGCATGATGATATTAGGCATATACCAAGAAGGTACACATGGTTTTGAAATTTACAATTAGAAACAAAGAGAAAAGTCTTTAAAATAATGTCAGAAGCATAATTATGCTATCTTTCTCTAAAGGTATGACAACTTATTTGTTTCAAAATAACTTTAAGGCATAAGACTTAGGATGAAATGGTCAGCATAATGATGCCCCTTTTAAATAAGTGACACACCCAAACAAAAGTTTGACAAATGACCAAGGAAAAGTGTGGTGTCAAATGGATGGCATAACACCTCTTTAAACAAAATATTGATGTGTAAACATGATTTTTTTTAATGTGGTATGATAAATAAATAGTTTTGACTTAAGACAATACAAGTAAAAAAGAAAAAAAAGAAAAATTCTTGTGTATCATCTTAATCCTATAAACCAATAAGGTGTCTTCCTACTATCAAATTTCATTGATATACTTGATATTGATAGGAAATTAGTGTTGTTAATCTAAAAATTTAAATACGAATGAAAATTAGGGTTTGTAGGCCTGCTCTTCTCTCAAGATTTTGCATGGTGACATAGAAATTTAGGCTTCTCACCCTACATTAATAATATATCTATGTTAAGTGGGGTTGCCTAAAAATAATCAATTTTTGTGCATTATAAATGGTCTCATATGTGTGGTTAATACTAGGGCATATTGCATCATTTGGATCCATGTTAACCAACTTGTTATGAAAAGGTCTTATCCTTTTCATAACCACTACATCTATCAATTTCTCAGTGTAGTGTGATTTCTAAGTTAAACCTACATTCCAAGGTAATCTCTTACTAATGGATCTTGTTTAACCACTCAAAAAAGCATCCTAATAAATCAACCTTAATTTATATACCCCTACCATGGAGTAGGGTTGAATTGAAGCTACAAGATGAATTACTGGGTTAACACTTCCTTAGAGAACTCATGGGGAGGGTATGAACTCCTACCCACAATCCAAGATGAATGAAATAAAAATTATAGGACTTTAGGGTCTTTTTGAGATCACCCAAATCACTCACACTTTTGGGAGTGCCTTAGCAACTTTCATTCCACACTTTATACAAAGTAATAAAGACAATAAGTGAAGAATTTTTGGTCACCTAAGTTTCCTAAATGGGATGGGGGGAGAGTATACATGCTACACTTGAATTTCAAAACAAACACACAACAATAATCACAAAATTAAAAGCTTTTATGATCACTTAACTAGAGTGTGAGTTCATTTTTAGAGCACCAAGTGAAATATCATATGAATTTTAGCCCCTTGGATTTGTTTGAGAACTTTGAAAATTTATAATAAGTCAAGTAAATGAGATTTAAAAACCAAATGTAAATGTGAATTTGAATTTTATAGTGTTAAAAAAATGTGTTTCCTTGGTCTTTGGATCCTAAAAAAGTGTTAGGGAGTCCTTGCGTTTATAATTTGAAAGCAAATGAGAAAATGGCAATTGAAATATAGCTCTCGGGTTTCTTATATTTCTCACACAATGTAATACCATAGATACATAGAGAAAAACTACCACTTTTTTGTAAAATAATAACTAGTTATTGCAAAAATGCAACTACCTATAAAACAAAATGTTAGTGTAAAACCATAACTATGTAGTGCAATAACACAATTGTTAAGAAAATAACACAACTAGAAACACAAAAATACAAGTAAAAAACATGAAATCACAATTGAAAACCCAAAACCACATCTAGAAATGAAAAACTAAAATTAGAAACACAAAACCACAACTAGAAACATAAAACTATAGTTGGAAACACAAAACCATAATTGAAAATGCAAAAATACAACTAGAAATATAAAATCACAATTCGAATTACAATATTGCAATTATGAATGTAAAACCACAACTAACTTTGCAATAATGCAACTAAGAACCATAACTATCTTTACAATAATACAACTAGGGAGTTTCAATAACACAAATAAATTTGCAATAATACAAGTAACTTTTCAATAATACAACTAGGGAGTTTCAATATCATAACAGAATTTGCAATAATGCAATTGACTTATAATAATGAAACTAGGAGTTGTAATAACACAACTAGTAGTTGTAATAGCATAACTAGGAGTTGTAATAACATAATTAGGAGTTGAAATAACACAAATAGGAGTTTTAATAACATAACTAGGAGTTACAATAATGCAACTACATAGAGCAAAAGTTTAATTTCCTATGTAACTTCCATGAGCTTCAATTTTTCACTTTTTGGTCAGCAAGTTAATGTTTTGACATGAAAAATGTTAGAAAGAGGTCCTAAAATTACATGGGAGGAAATTTTTGTGGTGTATGTCACATTTTTTATGCTATCATGTGAACAAGGAATCCATAGATGAGAGGTTAGTATTGTATTAGTCAAGAAAACAAACTCAACATAAATACACTAAACACTAACACCTCTAGCCTAGACACTAGGGAGAGCATAGGTAACAAGAATATAATTAAAACACAATTATAAAACAAAATAAATCATCCTTTTATCTTCCTTTTACCTCTAAATTATCTTTTTGAAGTGGTTTACTCAACTTTATACATCAATAAATCTTTATCAATGAAGCTTCATTTGCTTCACCTTTCATTCATACCTTGGTTTGGCTTGTTGGCCTATGAATTTGGCATAGCAACACTACTTGAAAATATTCTTTTCATTTATTTGAGCATAATAACTTTACACCAATAGAGCTTGTTGATCAATAGGTAGGGCCTTATATTTATAGCCTCTAAAGTTATCTCTCTTCCAAGGTGAGTTAAAGTTGAGTTTAAAAATGGAATGAGTTAAAACTAACCCTAGGTGAGTTGAGTTTAAATTTTTTTGAGTTAAAAAGGTGTCATGTAATTATGTTTACCAATTAATAGTAATTTCTCTCAAATTAGATATTTTTATATATATTGGGAGAGCTTGACAACTCATAAAGGTAATGATGAAAAGGCTTAATATTTTGAATTTTTAAATTTCCATTTTTAGATATTCATTACTTACAAATTGATAATTTAACTAATAATTTAATCTAATTTTATTAATTGATTCATTTTGGTTAACATATTATCTCTTTTAAGAATTATTTCAATGCCCCTCTTAATGGGTCCCTAGGCCAAACTACCACTTATTAGGTTACAAGGTGATTGAGAATGAATCCTTGACAGGTTATTATTGAATACAGTAGAATACCCAAAATAAGGATGCCTAAACATGATTATGAGAATTAATTAATGATTTCCAAATGAAATTTGGATGTTTAGTGATTCTTAGTCTTAATTTGCACTATTTGACAGAAACTAGTCTGAAATCTGGTCGGAAGCCAATTGTGGCCAAAATGGGGTGTCTACAGTTGATGTTTACTAAAATTATATAGGGACTTAGTCCTTGAGTCTTCCATTTATATTATTTATATCAATGGATATTCCACCTTCTCCCTTTGTTCTATGTATTCTTGCATAACTAATATATTAGAAACCTAAGCATGATTGGGAAAATAGGTTGTCTCTAATAGACTAGTAAGTAAGGTGAGGATTTTAGTGCCTAATTATATCTTGTTTGATCATCCCATAGTGAATACATTATTATATTGTGCCAATATCTTGGTTTGTCTATTTAAAACTTCTTAATGGCATCATTCAAGTTCTTATTTGTCAATTCATCCAACCTATTTCCTTGTGGGTAATGGTTGGATGACAACCTAATGGTGATTTGATTGTCATGGGTCAATTAAATAAATGCCATTGATTGGAATACTTGACCATTGTTGTAGACTAGAGAGATAGGAGTAACAAATCTAGTTGTAATATTTTCCTCTATAAAGTTGATCACATCTTATGCTCTTGAATACTTTGTAGTTGCAACTTTAGTCCATCATGTGCAATAATCTATGGTAGTGAGTATGAACTTGTGGATAGATGAATAATTGGGATTAATGACCTTAATGAATTATAAGCCCCATTGGGTGAATGGTCTTCCTTCAATCACAAGTTATAGAGGCATTGTTACATGTACTTCCCTCTTTACCAAGACTTAGCATTCATGGCACGTTTAGACATGAACATGTGTATCCTTTAAGAATGTTGGATAATAATATCCCATTCTAAGGGTTTTATGGGTAGTGGTTTTTTATAGGGGTGATCACTACCTATCTTTTGGTGCAAACTTTCTAAAATTTCTTCATCTTTCTCTCATGATATGCTTCTTAGGTAGATGCCCTTGTAGTTATTTTTATATAATATCCATTTTATGATCATTTAACAATTTTATTTGAGTATCAAATATTTACTTTGTTCTCTTTTGAGCTCTAAGTAATAAGGCTCTATAAGTAAATATTGAATAATGTCAGTATACTAATCCCCTTTAGATACTTGGGTTTTATAAACCTATTCAATAGTGATGCATGGGTTAGGATCAGTCATGATCTAAATGATGCATTGACCTCTAAATATCTTGTTTGGCCTGATTTCCATGTCAAATTCCTATAAATTTTCCATCCATTTTCCTCTATGTTCTCCTAACTCATTTTGTGATAAAGTAAGCTTAACAATAGGATCTAGTATATTGGGAATAGTCATGTTCCTCAATACATAATGTCATAATTTATTCACCACTTTGACAAGGGAAAATATTTGATTGTCTATCATGAAATACCTAAGTTTTGATTATTTCAAGTTTTTACTCATGAACATGATAGGATACTCACTTTCCTCTTTCTTTTAGGTGAGCATGGCAACAATAGTGTGTTCTGAGGTAAATGAATATAAGAATAAGTATTTGGTGAAGTATAGACTTATCATTACATGGGCCTAGAATATTGCATCTTTAATGTCTTGAAAATACTTTCAAGCCTTTATTATCCATTCCAATTTAGAATCATGTTTGAGAATTGCATTCATAGGTCTAATGATTTTTGCAAATCCTGATATAAACTTTCTCATGAAGTTTATATTCCCAAAGAAATATTTGAGTTCTTTCTTGCTATTTGGGAAAGTAATTTTTTATATCCCTTGAATTCTACATGGGTCAATCGTAATCCCATATTTGGTGATGTTATGACCCAAAAGCTTTCCTTCTATGACACCAAATATACTCTCCTTGGGGTTCAATAAAATGCCAAACTTTTTTCACCTTCTAAAGATTGATCGTAGGTGTCCTATGTGATTAGTCCTTGATTTTGAAAATATTATGAGGTCATGCATGTAAATAATTATATATCTTCCTATTAGGCCTTAGAAGGCATGGTCCATAACTCACTAAAATGTGGCACCTACATTAATTAGGCCAAATGGCATCCTCTTATATGCATAAATTCCCCACTTCATGGTTAATTTTATCTTCATTATATCTTTTGATTCTACCAGCACCTATTTATACCCTAAAAATCCATCTAAGAAAGACATCATTCTCAAAGCACTCGCTGTCTAGATGACTTCATCCAAAGAAGGTAATGGTTAATTGTCTTTATTAGAGGCTTTGTTTAAGTTTATACAATCAATATAGAGCCTAATATCTCCACTTTTCTTCTCAATTGGGACTAAATTAGCCACCCAAGTAGAATTTATGATAGAAAAAACTATTTTTTCACTCAACAACTTTTTTACTTCCTTCTGAATGAGGGGTTTTAGGATAAGATTTACTGGCCTTTGCCTTTGCCTAAATGGTTTGTGGCCCAACTTCAATGGAATTGTATGGGTGATGAATCTTGAGTTAAAAACCTTCAGGTCTTCATATGTCCAGGAAATCACATTTTTTTATTGAGTGAGCAAAGTCTTCATTATGTACCTTTCTTCTAGAGTACAACTGAGACTAATGTTGACATAGCATGGGTTACACTCATCTTCCATATTTTCCTTTTTGAATTAAAATTAGTTTAATTTTGGTTTCCTTTTATTTTTGAGCTTGAGGATCCAAATCAAATGTCATTTCGAAGGAAACTATTCCTAGAGAGAGGTAGTTTTCCTTTAACTAAATAACTCCTACTAATTCCTCTTAGCCTAAGTAACTAGTTTATTTTTCATCAATGATTTGAGACTCAAATTATTTTGAGTTAGTCAATAACTAGATAATATACTAGTCATCATCAAAAAATTTAGACATTTTTTACATTGTTTAGAACTAATGGACGAGGTACTAGTTCAATGGAGAATCTTTATACCTTAGACTCATGTAGGGGTACCAAGTCAGAAGCTGAGGCAACTAATGAATCAACATTTTGATTTTAATCTCTAGTTATATACATGATGTTAAACACTTTAAAAGACTCAATTAAATCCCATGCTCTAATTTTTTACCTTTTTAGATATGATAGCTTGCATTGGTATATATTTTTGACCTAGTAGACTACCAATTTTGAAACTCTATAAATTAGTTGTTGTTTGACATTGTTTCTTAGAGTAAAATGTAGTCCCAATATTAGTGCCTCATATTCCACTCTATTATTAGTGTAAGGGAAATATATTATATATGATTATAGGTATTTCTTGCCTTGTGGGTCCACCAATTAGATTTTGATGATCGATCCTTACTTGGATCATACACCGTCAAAGTGGAGGGTCCACAACTGGAAACATCCTTGGACTTTTAGCTTTTGCAAATTACACTTTGGAGTGAATGTATAAATCCCAAGGATATGATATTTATATCTTATTCATTATTTTTATGTTATTCTATAATTAAGTTCTTTAATATTACCTCTTGATCAATTCAAATTTTATTTTGAATACCTCTCCATGGTAACCAAATGTGAGAGAAGTTTATTGTCACATACCCTTTCAATGTCTTAAACTAGTATATGCTAAGGAAGAGTTTGTATCCTTATAAAATACCTACTACCAGTATGTTGATCATCAATTACATGCATGGTTTAGATACTACTTGGATCTGTACATCATTTATCTATCCTATTATAGGGACCATGGTATTATCTAATTGTGAAACCATTCTCTTAGATGGATTTGAGGTTAAACCCAACTTATATAAAATTGAAGTATGCATCACCATGGTAGAAGCTCTAGAATCAACTAAACAATTATGTATGTTCTTTCCAAATGTTTAGATAGTCAATAAAAAAAGGTGTAAATTTAGGGTTAATATTATATATGACATTAGTGTGAGTATCCTTTGTCTTCTTGGTAGTTGCCTTCCCAGTGATAGACTTCCATAAGAGATATTTTTATTCTATAATCTAGGCTAATTTATGAATAATAATGTTGGATTTAATCTTATTCATGTTTTCAATAATATTATACCCCCTTTGCCTTACTCTTATTTATTCTAGATTTATTCATTCACTTTAGGGGGAGGTGGATTGTTTTCGAATTTTGGATTGGATGGAGTAGTAAATTTATTTTAAGTATTAGATGTTATGAAGGGATAATTATTCCTTAGGTTATAATTTCCTTTTTGGTATTACTTTAAATCCTACACTTCATTAGAGTTGTCTTCTATTTTATTGTCATCTTCTTTTGGGAATAACTACGCATGCATTTAGAATACCATTAATGTGTTTAAAGAGATAGCTTCTGAAAGGAAATCTAGTGGATTATTCATCAAGTCTTGCCTTACCATCTATCTTTGGAAGATATCAAATTCAAGTTCACCATGATATGATATATTATGGACTCTAAAATAAATGGGTAAAGTCATTTATACTATATTGATCTCTAGAAACTTATTAAGATGATGATTTGCATTATTAGTAGGCATTTTGAAGGGCATGTTGTATATTAAAAACCTAATATTATGGTTATTATTATAGATAGTGGTGTTTCCCATATTTCTCTACATATTTAGGAAGTCATTGCTTAGTTTTTAGACCATTATTTAGATGGAATCTAGTTCTAATTTGGTAGAATCAACTCCTTGTATAACTAAAGCATTAGAGATCATTGAGTGTTGGTTCTATTGAGGACTATTCATCTATACCTGGTTATTCATATATCCATAGTTTTGATTGCGTGCTTGTTGCATTAGAGGAGGTAGTGTATATAATTGATTTTGATTGAAAGTTTAGATGTTTTTATTGACATGAAGGATTGGATTCAAAGCTATAAAACTAGAATTGATATTTGGAGTGACATGTATTTTAGGTTTAAATTGTCTATCAATTTTGATAGACTTTTTATATGTTAAAGCTAGAGTATTGGAAGCAACATTTCTTCATAATAACACTATAGTGATTAGGTTTAGAACATTTATATACATCTCCAAAACTAATGGTTCATCTAGCGTATATTATAGGTTAAGCCAAGTGTACATCATCTATAATCTAGTGTTGAAATCCAAAATTGGCTCATTAGGATCCCTTTTCATGCTAATAAAATGTTAATATACTAGCTTAGGGCTAGTAACTTGTCCAAATTGGGTAAGATATGTGCTCTAAAATGCATTCTAAGAAGTCATCAAGCTCTATTAAAGGTTGATATACCAATCATAGGTATCATCCTACAAGGTATATGGGAAAATTATGCATGCAACATCATAATTAATAACTATCATTAATATTAATGTACCCTTAACAGACTTAATGTGTTCCTCTATAGTTATTCCTCTTGAGGGGGAGAAATAAGGTAGATTTTTCTTGATATTTCTAGTCAAATTATGCATGTCTCCTAGGATGGCAATGGTAGATCCAACTAACCAAGGGTGTTATTGGTCCATAAGATGATTAATGGGATGGATATTCTTGATTGGAGATGGTGTTCTAACCCTTGGAATATAAGTAATAACTGGTGTAGATCTAGGCCTCTGATGTACCAATAAGGGTGAAACCAATAGACTGGTTTAGGCCCTAGACATGGTAGCTCTTGTGGGAGTATCTAGTGCAACTCAATGTAAGGGGTGACTTCTTACTAGGGAAGGCACACAAGATCCCTACTTCTAGTGTAAACTTTTTTCTTCCTCTTGATACGGGTCATGTGCACCAACCAAAGTTTAGATGAGGTAGCCTCTAACATTTTAAGATCTCAATAGAGGTAAACTCTACTCTAGGGCATGAGTTGTAGGTATGGGTTAAATAACCTTTTAGTGGAATATGAGGTAGAGCATGCAGGTTGTTAACTAGGTTCAATTGTAATGAAATGAATCTTAGTGAATAAATCAAAACTAAGTGGATGTGTTGTATGGATGACACATAATCTAGAGTGGGTAGATCTTAGTTGAATAAACATCAAAAGGAGGTAAGGGTAGATTAGAAAAGAAGGTTTTGCATCTCAAAATGTCACTTCTTAGGTTTGTTTCTTAGTGTAAATATGATCTCAAAACTAATGCTTATTGTGTGTAATTATTGTAGACTCACAAGTAAGCATAGTTATAAAGTTTGGGGAGGAGTGGTATAGGAAACTTGATGATCTCAGCTGAAGGTTAATTCTTTTAGAGTTGATTTTGAGACCATTAATTTGAAGTTTGCAGCTCAGACCATAAAGGTGTCTAAGGTAGTTATGGAAATCACTTATAAAACTATACCAATAGAAATCATTCATACAGACTAATAATACAAATGTAATTTAAATATATATAACTTTCAATAGAATTTTCACATATACAACTAGCGTATATATATTAAAATAATTAGATTTTATCTATAGCTTTTATACACTTAAAATTATTGTATTATAATAACCAAAAAATCAAAACTTTAATATCATATGAGTAGAAGGATAAAACACCAATGAAATTGCATGAAATTCAAATTTGACTTATTCTTATATTAATTGGTATATATTTCTGACCTAGTAGACTACCAATTTCGAATCTCTATAAATTAGTTGTTGTTTGACATTGTTTTTTAGAGTAAAATGTAGTCCCAATATTAGTGCCTCATATTCCACTCTATTATTAGTGTAAGGGATCTATATTATATATGATTATAGGTATTTCTTGCCTTGTGGGTCCACCAATTAGATGTTGATGATTGATCCTTACTTGGATCTTACACCGTCAAAGTGGAGGGTCCACAACTGGGAACATCCTTAGACTTCTAGTTTTTGCACTTCACACTTTGTAGTGAATGTATAAATCCCAAGGTTATGATATTTATATCTTATTCATTATTTGTATTTTATTCTATAATTAAGTTCTTCAATATTACCTCTTGATTAATTCAAATTTGATTTGGAATACCTCTCCATGGTAACCAAATGTGAGAGAAGTTTATTGTCACATACCCTTTCAATGTCTTAAACTAGTATATGTTAAGGAAGAGTTTGTATCCTTATAAAATATCTACTACTAGTATGTGCATCATCATTTACATGCATGTTTTAGATACTACTTGGATTCATCCATCATTTATATCTCCTATTATAGGGACCATGGTATTATCTAATTGTGAAACCATTCTCTTAGATGGATTTGAGCTGAAACCCAACTTATATAAAATTGAAGTATGCATCACCATGGTAGAATCTCTAGAATCAACTAAACAATTATGTATGTTCTTTCCAAATGTTTAGATAGTCAATAAAAAAGGTGTAAATTCAGGGTTAATTTTATATATAACATTAGTGTGAGTATCCTTTGTCTTCTTGGTAGTTGCCTTCCCAGTGATAGAATTCCATAAGAGATATTTTTATTTTATAATCTAGGATAATTCATGAATAATAATGTTGGCTTTAATCTTATTCATGTTTTCAATAATATTATACCCCCTTTGCCTTGCTCTTATTTATTCTATATTTATTCATTCCCTTTAGGGGGAGGTGTATTGTTTTTGAATCTTAGATTGGATGGAGTAGTAAATTTATTTTAAGTATTAGATGTTATGAAGGGATATTTATTCCTTAGGTTATAATTTCCTTTTTGGCATTACTATAAATCCTACACTTCATTAGAGTTGTCATCTAGTTTATTGTCATCTTATTTTGGGAGTAAATACTCTTGCATTTAGAATACCATTAATGTGTTTAAAGAGATAGCTTCTGAAAGGAACTCTGGTGGATTATTCATCAAGTCTTTCCTTACCATCTATATTTGTAAGATATCAAACTCAAGTTCACCATGATATGATATATTATGGACTCTAAAATAATTGGGTAAAGTCATTTATACTATATTGATCTCTATAAACTTATTAAGATGATGCTTTTCATTATTAGTAGACATTTTGAAGGGCATGTTGTATATTAAAAACCTAATATTATGGTTATTATTATAGATAGTGGTGTTTCCCATATTTCTCTGCATATTTAGGAAGTCATTGCTTAGTTTTTAGACCATTATTTAGATGGAATCTAGTTCTAATTTGGTAGAATCAACTCCTTATATAACTAAAGCATTAGAGGTCATTGAGTGTTGGTTCTATTGATGATTATTCATCTATACCTAGTTATTCATATATCCATAGTTTTGATTGGGTACTTGTTGCATTAGAGGAGGTAGTGCATATAATTGATTCTGATTGAAAGTTGAGATGTTTTGATTGACATGAAGGATTGGATTCAAAGCTATAAAACTAGAATTGATATTTGGAGTGACATGTATTTTAGGTTTAAATTTTCTATCAATTTTGATATCCTCTTTATATGCTAAAGCTAGAGTATTGGAAGCAACATTTCTTCATAGTAACACTATAGTGATTGGGTTTAGAACATTTATATACATCTCCAAAACTAATGGTTCATCTTGCATATATTTTAGGTTAAGCCAAGTTTACATCATCTATAATCTAGGGTTGAAATCCCAAATTGGCTCATTAAGATCCCTTTTCATGCTAATAAAATGTTAATATACTAGTTCAGGGCTAGTAACTTGTCCAAATTGGGTAAGATATGTGATCTAAAATTCATTCTAAGAAGTCAACAAGCTCTATTAAAGGGTGATATACCAATCATAGGTATCATCCTACAAGTTAAATTGGAAAAGCCTACATGCAACATCTTAATTATTAATTATCATTAATATTAATGTACCCTTAAAAGACTTAATGTGTTTCTCTATAGTTCTTCCTCCTGAGGGGGAGAAATAAGGTAGATATTTCTCTATATTTCTAGTCAAATTATGTATGTCTCCTAGGATGGCAATGGTAGGTCCAACTAACCAAGGCTGTTATTGGTCCATAAGATGATTAATGGGATGGATATTCTTAATTGGAGATGGTGTTCTAACCCTTGGAATATTAGTAATAACTGGTGTAGATCTAGGCCTCTGATGTACCAATAAGGGTGAAACCAATAGACTAGTTTGGGCCCTAGACATGGTAACTCTCTTGGAAGTATCTAGTGCAACTCAATGTAAGGGGTGACTTCTCACTAGGGAAGGCACACAAGATCCCTACTTCTAGTGTAAACTTTTTTCTTCCTCTTGATACGGGTCGTGTGTACCAACCAAAGTTTAGATGAGGTAGCCTCTAACATTTTAAGATCTCAATAGAGGTAAACTCTACTCTAGGGCATGAGTTTTAGGTATGGGTTAAATAACCTTTTAGTGGAATCTGAGGTAGAGCATGCAGGTTGTTAACTAGTTTCAATTGTAATGAAATGAATCTTTGTGAATAGATCAAAACTAAGTGGATGTGATGGATGGGTGACACATAATCTAGAGTGGGTAGATCTTAGTTAAATAAACAACAAAAAGAGGTAAGGGTAGATTATAAAATAAGGTTTTGCATCTCAAAATGTCACTTCTTAGGTTTGTTTCTTAGTGTAAATATGATCTCAAAACTAATGCTTATTGTGTGTAATTATTGAAGACTCACAAGTAAACACAATTATAAGGTTTGGGGAGGAGTGGTATAGGAAACTTGATGATATCAGTTGAAGGTTAATTATTTTAGAGTTGATTTTGAAACCATTAATTTGAAGTTTGCAGCTCAGACCATAAAGGTGTCTAAGGTAGTTATGGAAATCACTTATAAAACTATACCAATAGAAATCATTCATACACACTGATAATACAAATGTAATTTAAATATCTATAACTTTCAATAGTATTTTCACATATACAACTAACGTATATATATATTAAAATAATTAGATTTTATCTTTAGCTTTTGCACACTTAAAATTATTGTATTATAACAACCAAAAAATCAAAACTTTAATATCATATGAGTAGAAGGATAAAACATCAATGAAATTGCATGAAATTCAAAATTGACTTCTTCTTATATTAATCAAATCTTTTAGCCCTTTGGAATGTGAAATTACATTGTTATATAGACTTGGGGAGAGAATGACTCATTCTATAAGTGTATGTAAACTCATAGTTACATGTCATTATTATAACCTCAATTCTATTTTAACATCAAAATTTTATGTTTTGCATGCTTATGTCTAATCAAATTTATGTCAAAATTAGTTGGCATGTACAATGCAATCTGTGCTTGTTTAAAATATTTCAAGTTATTTTGCATGTGTGTTCTAACTGTAAGTAAACTATGAGTAAAGTGTGCATGTATACATACAAAATTGGACTTTGACTCAAGTTTGACCAGGTTCTTGCATGGTTGATGAGGTTATTGGAGGCACTAAATTGGATGCTTGCATTAATCTAGGAGTTGTTATGATGCCATTCTTCTTAACTTCTAAATTATGATAGTGTTTTTACCTGATGTCATATTGATATCTAATTATATCCATGTTAATGAGTAGAGGCCTATACACCCTATTCACTTACTCCATGAGCCTTGTATGTTTATTTTTGGTAGTCTTGAAGTTAGATCTAAAGATCTCAACTTATGTGACCTTGTTTAAATAAAAATTAGGCTCTACCTCTATGTCTTCTATGGTCTTCCCTTGTATATCTTATTTGAAATTCTCTAAAACCTGCTATAAGAGATAATAAAAATTGGCCCTACTAATTAGTCTTCATGTGGATCCTTGGTCTTAGAAAGCTTCATTTCATCCAAAATTTACTATGAGTGAATCTCATATTCTAAATATTTTGGATTAATAACTCATCTTCATCAACCCATTCTATGGCCTCTTGTGTTCTACTAGCCTCCAAATTGAGGGCATTGGTATCCTCTAATGGTACCATTAGGTATAAATGTGCATATGACTTCTTGATTCTAAAAATAATAAGGAATTTGAGTTTATTCTAGTTTATCTTCAAATAATTTAGTAATTTTATGGTCTCTATTATGTACAGCACCAATTATACCCTCATTTCACTAATGGCCTTAATGGTATTGTACAATATAGATGTTACACTTTGGACTTCCATTTCAATTTGTGCAAGACCATGAATATTTTTTTATTGTTCTTTTAGTTGCTTCAATTCTTGTTCTATCTCTCTTCATTCCATTTTGTCCCTTCATGTATTTTTACTATAACATCTTTGTGTGTTTCAATATAGGATTTAAAATCCTCTATATATGAAATTTGGTAATCATAAGATTAAGCCTTTTGTAGACCCATGATTGTATGTGTGTTTCCCATTGTGGGAGTACTAGCTAAGTTGGGTCCATGGGATGAGTGTTCTAGGCTATAGTCTCACCCATTATATCACCTAATGTTTTTTTTAGAGTTTATTTTAGGAAGGGTCATGGAGTGAAGGCCATATGGTTTTGGACCAGTCCGATCCACCATATTATGGTATTGGATGGACTATGTATATTGGCCTTCTCTTCTTCTCATCCTTCTTAGTGGTTATCATAGTTGTCTCTTGAGAAGGACTAGAAGGGGGAATTAGAAGACTTGATTGCGTAGATGCATCATGTAATTAGGGAGTTATTACTACTCTCCTTGATTTATTTTAGTTTTTATTATTGGTTTTTATGGTGGGTGGAGTAGTGGTGGAAGGAATAGTATTATAAATAATAGGAGTGGATGTGGGAGGAGAAATTAGAGAAAAAAATTTGAGGAAGTAGAAACTGCAAGGCTATAGGAAGGATCCTCTACATTTAGTACTAATATATTTGGTTGAATAATAGGTTGAATAGGATCAAACTCCACCTTGGGGAGAAATAGAGGAGGGGGGTTAGGAGGGTTGAATGAAATGGGACCAAATGAATGAACCACATAAATAGGCATGTAAGAAATAACTGAGGAAATGGAAATTATAAGGGGTGTAAGTTCTCCTAATGTTTTTTGATGTAATGGTGCCTTTCCATGTGAGTCCTAGAGGCTCAATATTTTTTGTATTTATAAATTTTCCTCCTCATTAGAAATATCCCCTCTAAATACCTCCTTTGTAGCTATTTCCACTGATGGTCCCTCCATGACTGAGATTTGTGGAAGGGACTAAGGCCTTGGCTTCCTTATATAATTTTTTTTTATCTTTAGACCTATGGAAGGATCTTATTTTTTGGTTGAGGTAACCACAAAAAGAACCTATATAAATTTTGAAACATCACCTTGGGTAAGGCTCTCAGAATTTAAAGAATCCAAGAAGATGGTTTCATCTTTCTTTCCCCTAGTTATGTATCTAGCACCCCTAGTTCCTTCCTCACTACCTTAAGTGCCATAGGGGGTGTTTAAGAGGACTATACTTGTTCTCTTTTTGGTTAATCAAGTCTAATAGTCCAAAATATAGATGTATTCCATTCTTAATATGGTGGGAGTCATGTTCATGACTCCTTTATGGATAGGGAAGGTTCCCCTTAAATAAGCTTTTGAAGGTCTTCCTTCAACTGAAATAATTATGCCTTTTCTAAAACTTTATCATCATTTTGAGCATTAAGGAACAAAAATTCATGATCATGGGAATCATGTTGATACTAAATTCCCATCCCCTTGATATGGTTTTGAACTTGTCCATGGGGATCCTAGTCCCTATACAGTAGTGAATCCAAGGTATAGTACTCTCTATATTTCTCAACCTTATAAAACTGATATTGATTGGTGTAGAACATTCTTTCAATAATGAATTGAGAGCCATAAATTTAGTATTTCTTCTTCTTGTGCATGTCCTCATCAACACCTCACCATAGTTGTTAGGTCATTTCCTACTCTACCAACTTTTCTAAGACATACTTAGGGAGCCACAGATGTGTAACCTTATGGATAATTACCATCATGACTATATAGTTAGGGTATAACCAATAATATCCATTAATTAATAGTGTGTTCATGATACCCTTTGATATACTAGGTAAGGGTATTCATAGATGCCCCTCCATACTTGTGGGTAGACATCTTTGGAAATATTCACAATGTTTTTAGTGTATGCATAAATGTGAATAAAAAAAGAGTAAGAGTCACAAATCCTATTCTTTATACAGTCTAGAGCAGGCTCTAGAGTGAGCCATTATGGATGTAGACTATCCCCATAGCTAAATTAAACAAGTACAACATCATATATAAGTAAAATCCTAGGGGCTTTTTGTCCTTATGTGAAATCTACTCTCATAACCTTGCTATAATCACCTCTCTTAGAGAAAAGGTTAATTTTGATGTCCTCAGTAAATCAAGAAATAGAAACCACTCTAATTGAAATAATTATATACTTTAATATCCAAATATCATGTTTAATAGGACCATTCTAATCTAGATTGTCATTCTAAATTTTATTATTGGTGTGGGTTACTTATCTGATAAGTTAATTGTCTCACTAGGGAGCATCTAACTATTAAGTGCCTTATCAATATATTTATATTTCTTCCATGCCACTAATTTATGTAAATGATATGTGTATTTTAGAATAATAAAGTATATGTACATTTAAAATGCATCACTAGAGATGTATATTTTAGTTGTTTTATGTTTAAGGTGATATAGGTATGTTCCTCTAGATATCTTCCCTACAAATAACAAATCTCATAGCAAGTTGATATAGGTCATGACTTCTATATTCATAGCTATGAAGTTTAACCCTTGTATCTTGACTTGGAGGATCCATATATCCAATTGGATCTAGGTTAGAGTCAGGTTCTCTTCATGTATATGTGTATCAACCTAGTCTATCACATCCCATAAAGTCAATTATTTGTTATAGTTTCTATTGAATATAATAATTTAAAAGAGTGTATCCATGTAATTAGAATAATGTTTGATTTAGAACCTCAAATTATGGAGATTTACCCATAATTACCTAAATGAGGATGCCATTATTATTTAGTTTAGTTGGTACTAGTCTAGTTTACAATTTAATTAATTTCCTATCCTAAGTATGTTTTTAAGTAAAAGACATTGATGGCTAGGTCTCAATCATATTATATTAAGTGAGTTTACAAGTTATCTTTAGATTGAATGGGAATGGCATCATTCAAAATACTTTGATAAAACTTTTACATTGATTTCCAATTCATGCACCATTAATGTCTAATATCTATAACTTTTATTTGTTTTTTAATTAAAAATTTTCCACCTCATTTGGTGGGTATGCCATGTAGGCAATGTTGATGTTTATTAGGAGTTCTACATCATTTCCCTTTGCCAAGTGTCATGCCATCACTTTTTTATCTTTAGTTTCCTGAGTAGTGAATCTTTTGGTAGTCAGAATTTGGGAGTTGGGGTATAACACTAATTATGAGGCAAGTGAGTCTCTAAAGTAAAATTTTTGAACACTTTTGATGAATACAAAACTAAGTTAGATAAAAACCCCAACTAAATTTTTTGAAGACTTAACTATCAAAACTCTTCTACCAAAAAAATTGTTGAAGACCTAACTGTCAAAACTCTTCTACCAAAAAAACTATTAAAGACCTAACTGTTAGATGGATTTACTCAACAAAATAATCAAAAAAATCATTAAATTCATAAATGTGTCAAGTAACTTTACCAAATGATCTATTAGATATATTCCCTAAAGACCTAGTATATTAGATAAAAACCCCAATTGAGTTTGCCAAAGACCAAGGTATGTCAAAGGAACTTACTGAACAAAACTACTAAAGACCTAAATATGTCATAGGGATTTGTTCATAAAAGTCACCAAAGATAATCATCAAACAAAACTATCAAAGACCAAAATGTGTCAGAAGAGTTTAGTGAGAAATTTTTTGAATACTTTCACCAAAGAGTAAGTTCTGAGCAGGATCACTGAAGATGAGCCAAAACCTACATATACATAGCTTATAAAAATAATTATTAAGTTAGTCCCAAAAGAAAAAAAGGTAAATTCATGTCTTTTTTATATAAAACTTAACATAATATTCATGGATGTTTCTTTTAAGTAATTTTGAATTAGGGATAGAGGCTAATTCCCAAAGATAATGGGTCCCTATTTTAATAAAAGTGGTATGGGCTATGTTGGGTGTAATAGGTATCTCTTTACATCTCTCCATTTTTTATCATATTATTAATTAGATGCCTTAGTTTAATACATTGGTATATATAATTTCCTTTAACTTGATGGTACTCATAAAATTCATGTTCTTTATACCAATCAGGAAAAGGATTTTTTTACAAAAATGGCTTCGATACTAGCCAACTAATGATATTTTCTTAAACTAATCTATAGAATACAAACTCAATAGGCTCTTTGAGTTTATTGAATTGTCTATAAATTGTTTTTATTATCCTTAGAGGAGGACCTATAATTTGGCTTGATTTTGTGGTTGTTTATTTTGTGGAGGCCTTGGTTGAATGAATGGAGGTTGAGGTTGATAAATGGGTAGAGGTAAAGGGACAAATGGTGTTTTCACCATTTTTACATGGCATGATTCAGTGACCCCATTGTAAATAAAATTATTTTTATAGTTTTATGCATTTGGTCTTTCATTATTATTAGTTTGGGATAATTTTGAAGTTGGTATTTGAATAGGGTTATTATTTTGGTTATGTCTTTAATTCTAGTTATGTTGGCCTTGATGTTGGTTTTGGCTCTAATTGGAAGAAGATAGCTTCATTATACCTTTGTTAAAAAGGGACTTCTCAATTTATACCCCTTTCTCAATAACCTCTTCAAATGTGTGAGCACATTATATCTCAATATGGTAAGATATCTCATTGTGTAAGCTCCTGGTAAATTTCATGGCCAATTTCTTGTATGAAAAATTATGAGTGAATTAACTCGCTACTGCTCTTCACCATTGCAATCAAAAATTGAATATTTCACCATTTTTATATTTTTATTGGCCCAAGTCTACAACTATACTCTCATGTTTGAGATTATATGATAAATGTTGTACAAACTTCTCATAAAGATCATCAAATTTAAGTACAAAATTCTTTAAGAATTTTAGAAGCCATTATAAGACTTGTCTAGCCAGACTTCTTAGAAAGAGATGAATTAAATACATGTTGTTATATATGCTCCTTGGGGTTGTTTGTGCCCTAGTATTTGTCAAATTTGGATGGCTCATAATTTGGTAGAATTGGTATTTGAAGATAATCTATGTTGAATGGATATGAGCATGTTTCATCTATATTAAACTTCTTTGTTTGATTTCTAATCTAAATGGATTTAATTGCACCCTTCATTTATTTTAAGTCTTGAATTATGTCTTATTTTAGTTGGTGTTTCATGGTCAAAGGTGGATTACCTTGACTAGGGTTTAAAGGAATGGCATATTGTGGAATGTTATTTAGAGATGACTAGGTATACATATATGTGCATAAGGATTGTATTATTTATATGGAACATGTTTTTGTTGGAAAACATTCTAGCTAGGGTTTGATATATATCCTTGGTTGGAAAATTATGGTTACAATAATGGCATTTGTCTAGGTGGAATATGTTGATATTATTGGGTTTGGCAGAACTTACTATGTACTCATTGAACCTTGTTGTATAAAGGGAACACATTTCTAATTAAAACCCTATTGTTGGAGTTTTTATAAGTTTAATCTTTATTGTATGGGTGATACTTTGTTGGTAAAAGTAAACTATTTCCTATCACCTAGTACCTATTGTACATTGGGACCTTGTTATTGATTAAACACCTATTATTGGTTAGTTACTTGCTAACGGCTTGATATTTTTTGGTTTTTACCAATTAACACCTTTTAACCAATATAAACACATTGTGGATTAGGAAATGTTTATGATTATTGAGGTATATTGGTTTGTGCTTGTTGTGGTAAAACATTTTTTCCACCTATTAAGGTGGTGTAGTGTTTTTCACTAGTTGAGATGGTATTTTGGTCTATTATTTTGGATATTTTCCCACTATTATGCACTTGAGGAAGTAGTTAGTTGAAGAGTGGAGGTTACTTATGTTTGGGAAATAGGCATACCTATCCTTTATTATTGCAAACCACTTAAGGCATTGGTTAGAGGAATATGTTGTGTGTTTCTTAATGGTATATTAGACCCACTTTGATTCACATTCTAATGAACTTACATGATATCCACTATGTTTTGAGTGGGTTCTTCCATTTGAGTGGTTGTTTATTCTATTAAAATGGGGACATTATGCAGCCTCCTACTGGTATGCTTTGGATAAATGGGTTAATGTTATGATTTGCATAGACAAAAGAATCTATTCATGGCCCTATTGAAGGAGATAGATCTATAAGTATCATGTTTGAAAGAGCCATAACATTGAAACTGTGAGATAGGTTAAGGTAATTTTTGTATTCTTGTTGTACCTATTCCAATTGATTATCCATAAGACCTTTCCCTTTCACAAGTGCACTTTATCTTTATTGAGGCATTTTCACTAAATCTTGATTGTAACTAGTTGATGCCTATTCAAATTATTGGTTTTTAGGTAGGTTACTAAGTGTTCTAATCAAATTATTTATACTTTCATGTGGGAAGTTTGGAAGGAATTTGTCTCCTAATTTTACTTCCCTAACTATAATTTCATCTTTATTCTATAACAAATGGTAATGAAATAAGTACAAATCATAACTTGTTTTCATTAGTGTCATTACATAGTAAGGCTCTTATTTTTGGATTTATTAAATAATAGGTGTCACTTATGTAAGTTATTATGTTGTTTGCTCTTGTTCTTGGATTAGATAGGATGGTGCACTCACCTAGTACTACACTAGTGGGTTATGTCTTTATTTTTCATATAGAATATTATAAGAGGGATATGTATCCATTTCATATGTTATATCATGACCATATAGATCTTTAATGAATGGGTCACTAGTAAAAAAAATTTCATAGTTTAGATTATACATAGTCTCACCAAATGTATAATGAGGCATGTTTGGATTTATGACTAGGTCTTTGGAAAAAAAAGGTCTAAAATAAAAGACAATTGAGGTATAAAATAAACAAATTTGGCTCTATAAAATAGGCCCAAAGGGTAAAACAATTGATCTAGGTATATGTCAAGGGTAAAAACAAAAGGTGAAACCAGTCTAACAAAGGTATCGATATGCCCAAAGGTGGTTATAATCAGTCACAAAGGTAAAATAAACTCAAAATTGGTCTATGGCTAAGGTATTAATTTTTCCAAAGGTGGTTATAATTAGTGGAAAATATATCTCAAAATATAAAATAATCATGAATTATGTTGAAATGATAATAACAATTTCCCAAAGGTGGATATAATCATTAACATGGGAAACACTGCTAAACTCAAAAATAAAGGTCTATCTAAAACAAGCACTCAAAATTAATCTAAATATAAGGTAATTGGCTTGGATAAACTTGTTAAACAACTTATAAAACAATCTAATGTTAAGGTAATTAGCTTGGAAGGCACTCGGTAATTGCCTCATAAAATACTCAAGATTTGGCTCATAAAAGACTCTCTAAAAAATGGAACTAGGACATTCTATAACTCATCAAAACAAACTCCTAAGCAAGGCACATGAAAAAAAACTCAACAAAAAGGATGATAAAAAAAGGTGCACATAAACAAATAACCACTAATTTTAGGCAAGGGGTCTTTTGACCAACTAAGAAATCAATCCAAGTATCATAATCCAAACACAAAAGATATACTACTTAAGCCCAAATTATATGAGGCTTTGATGTAAACTTGATTAGTTTAGTATTTTTACTTTTAAAGATTAAATTTCAATTTTAATGTAAAATACTTATATATTTTAAGCCAAATAGGCTAGACTAAAATGGGAAACATAACCATGCATTTTGAAATAAAAGGTATGAATGATTTTGAAACTTGGTTTCAAAAATAGACAAGTGCTTTCAAATAATTTAGGTAGTGTAACAATGCTTATTCAAAAAAATGGTATGACCATGGTTTTGTAATAAATCTAAGTAAAATTTTTGTAACAAAATGTGTAGAATAATAATGCCCTATTTAAACAAGTGATAGACCAACAATTTTGGAATAAAACTCTAAGGTAAATGTGTGAAAAAAAATGAGTAAAGTAACACCTCTTAGGTCAAAGTGGTTTGAAAACACTTTATTGTTTAGGCTCATTATAATTTAATAAATAAATAAATAATTATAAATTCAAGTACTTGTGTAAATAAAAGAAAATAGAAATAGCACTAATGGCTCGTCCTATCCCTAAAACTGACAAGGTGTGTATAACTTCTACCAAAGTTTCTACTGATATACTAATACTCAAAATGAATTAAGTGTCAATATAAAAATTAAATAAAATGTGTAGGTAGAGTTTTTAATCCTTGTATGTCTCTCAATAATTGGTACCTAGAATGAACTTAGAGTGAAAAACACTCTGCATTTGACAAGATATTCCATGATAAATGGGGTTGACTAAAATATATAAGTTTCAAAGTGTCCTAAATGGTCCCAAGTGTGCCTAACACAAGGGTGTATCACATAAATTGGATTTAAACTCAATAAATTATTATGAAAAGGTTTAATCCTTTGCATAATAATTTTATCCATGTACTACTTAGTGAAGTCTAATGTTTAGTGTGAACTAATCTAAGTTTTCATTAGGGTTGACAGGCTAACCATTATGCAATCCCATTATTTTGTGCCCTAATTTATATACCCCACCATGGAGTGGGGTTAGTATGATGTTGGGAGATGAAACCTAGGTCAACACACCCATAAATAACTTATGATGAGACAATGAACTCCCACCCATAAGACAATGCAAGAAAATAAACAAATGAAAATTATAAAGACTTTAGAGGTTATTTATTGGTCACACAAGTCACTTAGATCTTGGGGAGATAATATAATATGTTATTTTAATTCTAGGATAAACAAAAAATGAAATAAACAAAGTTATTTTGGTCACCCAAATTCCCTATAGGGGATGGGAGGAGAGCATGCATGCAAAAATTTTGGTTAACAAATAATATAATCTAGGAACTTTAAAACACAAAAAACAAAAAAAAAATCTAAAAGATCTTAATGTATCTAAACTAAAGTTGATGTTCATGTCAAAGGAACCAAATCAAATGTGAATTAAGTTTTGACCCCTTGACCTTGTTTGCTCTTGTAAAATTGAAATGTGAAAAAGATAATTTTGGTTAGGTTAATTCTAAAAACTAAAACAAAAGTGTGTTTGAGACTTAGAAGTTTTAGGCATCTATTTATCCACCTTGGTTCCTATAAAAATTTTAGTGGGGTCTCTTGTCTTTAGGAAAAAATATATACAATAAATAACTTTTCATTTTTAGCTCTTGAATTTTTTAAAAACACAGAGTGAAGTAGTTGATTATGTAATAGAGCAAAGTCACTGATTCTAGGGAAGTTGATATTTTTCCTATGAATAGATAGATAAAAATAAGATTTTTATGAAGTCACCATTAAAAAGTGGTGAAATCACCAATTATTAAATGTGAATTTTTTGTTTATAGGTTAAAATATGGTAAAGTAACCAAAATCACTTGAAAATATACATGTTGAAGTCATTGAATGGTTGGGTCGATGTCACTATTTTTGCTTGTTGATGTTTCCATTACATGGGGTGAAATAACTTATGTGAATTCACCAATTATTTAAAAATAAAAGATAAAAAACAAGGGATGGAAAAGGTGAAATATTTATTACATAGGGCAAAGTCACCGATTATAAATATAACAAAATGATGGGAATTTTAAGCAAAAACTCTAAACTCTAATATTTAAATGCTCTTTTTAATAAATCTAAAGGTTCTATATCATTCATTTTCACCATATGGGATGCATGATCCCACCAGGTGTGCCATTATGTATCTTAGGAGTCCAAAAAACACATAAATGTTTATTAGTTCCTTGTTAGTAAATCAAGTAAAAATCCATGTATATCCATGTATAAAAATGCAATGAAACTAAACACTCTTTCTTAATAAATAGGGGGAACATAACATAATAAACAAAACCATAAAATATAGATAAAAAAACACAAGAATTTTAACTTCCTTATCAAAATTGATGCCCACTTTTTGGAATAGTAGATGTTCTTACTTGGTCTATGGAATTAGAGACTTTGATCAATGTTTTTACATGTTGGTAGTACTTCTCTAATGGCCACATGTGGATTTTCTAGGCTTATCTTGGCCTAGTGTCAAGATTGGTATCAAATTAGCATTATAACATTATTTTTATGGCTTATTTGAGGTGTTCCTACATAATAACCTTACACACAAAAGTTTTTTTAGGTAGTGTGATGGCACTTATATTTATAGGTCTCAAATCTAACTCTAACCCTAAGAAGGTTAGGTCTAGTTATAACTTTTTTTAGGCTAAAATAACTTAGGTTGATCCAGGTTAACCCTATGTTGGTTCAAAGCACTCATTAAGTCTTGAAAACTCATTTTTATATATTTATGATCCATGAAAACTCACTTTATATATTTGTGAGGTTGTGACTCACCTTTTTGGAATTTTAAGAATTAATAAATCACTTTATTAACTCCTTTGACTTTTGATAAATGAAATTTACTAATTCAACTTGGATTTTTTTTAGGAAAGCTAATTGAGATTTTATTTTTAATTAATATTTATTAGTTTTTTTTATCATTTGCCAATTATTTTAAATGTTTTGAATTAAAAGCTTAACAAGCCAAAAATGTCAAATTACTAGGTTATAATTTGACTAGGGTTTAAACCAAACTATGTTATGGGTTTATATAGGTTAAAACCCAAAAAAATAAATCCTCATAATGTTTATGATCACTTAAATCCCTTATGCAAACAAATTTGGACAATTCATGTGATTTCTAGGCTTAAATTGTGTCATTTGTTATAAATTGATTTGAATCCTAGTTTAGGCATGAAAGTCACCAAAATTGAGTATCTATAGAAGATAATTTATTCCAAGTAATACTTTAGTTCCATTTATTATGTGTTTGATTATTTTTTATAAATACATCTCTGTGCATTCACTCTACAACCAAACTCAATTGTCCCCTAGACACTCAATCCTGGGCCCAATGGTACAAATCATTCATATTAGATCTTAAAATATCAATTAATTTATTGGTATCAAGAGATTAATTCTATTATCTTTTTATGCATGTAACCATACAATCAAAATGAGAGAGAGAAGGATTATTAGTTAGTTTTATTTCAAAAAACCTAGTAGAGTGTCATAACAAAATCAAGATGGTTGATGCCTACTATCAACTTAAGGCAACCACATAAATTTGAAGGCTCATCACTAATGCACTACAAGCACATAACATTAATATTTTGATTTGGTTTCATGATTTTATGATGTATCCTAACCCAACACCTACCTCTTCATCTCAATAGCATGCTCCATAATGATTTTAAAAAAAACACTTCAAAGTACAAGTAATACAATATCCCTCTATTTGAAGTTAAAATTTATGCCAAATCATTAGATGTTTGAATTAAATAACTCAAGGTGTACTTCTCAATCAACTATTTCACTAATGTTGAGAATAACTACTAAAAATATCTATCCCAATAGTTAACTAGTGGTATACCTTCAATGTGTAGCATGCATAGAAGTGTGTTATATGGATCAAATCCATGCTTTGAAGATTTTGGGAAGTTAACTTCTCATCATGGATGTACTTTATGAGTTGGGAAGATTAGTATTGGCCTCCTTTTTCTTGGGTTCTCCTTTTATTTTTGGCTAATTCTTGGCTCCTTTCATTGGTACCACGTGGCACCCCCACACTCATTCTTTTCAAAAGAGTTCTTAGCTTCCCTAGGAGTAACACCAGCTAGCCATGTGGCATCATATCACTCCTAGAGAGTGAAGGGCTCTTTTTAAATATATTTAAGGTACACCATTGGATAATGAAATAATAGGTGGGGCCCACTATGTAGGTATAAGTAAAATGGAATGAAATTTCCATGTGTCATAATGGTTCTTATCTAAGGCAATGATTTTTCTATCAGTTATTCAAGTTGTGCCATTAGCTGAGGGAAGTGGGCCCCTTAACCAATAAGAATTATAGAGGTAGTTTAGAGGGATACATGTGTCACCACAACACTTGTTCTAAGTGTCATGGGAATCATGAGACATCAAAGTTGCATCATATCAAAGATTTGAACACTGATTACACTCATGAGCTGAAGTTCCCTCTTTCAATTTAAATAGCCTCATCATGAGCCTAAATGCCATGTTTTAGGTGTCATTTCTTCATGAGGTTGTTTTGCCTATATTGGGGGATTTTTTATTTTGTAAGGGGTTGGGAGTTAGATAATAGAAATGGTTTTAATGAATGATATCTAAGAGCATCCATTGTAATAGTTTTAATTCTAAATATAAATAGTAGTAGCTATTGTCTTTCATTTCAAGACCTTAGTAGGTGCCCCTCATGGGAAGGATTGAATAGATTATGCTATGATTTTGGGCATTTTGTATTTTTTTCTCTATCTAACAATGAATAGGATTTGATATTCTATGTTAAATTATATGGAATCAATTGTTGTCTATTATTTCTACTCTCTATTTCTATAGTTTTGGATTCTATTTATATTGAAGGCTTTAAATCATGCATATGCTCTTTCAAATTATCTATAATGTTTTGGAGGTTAAATCTATTTTATGCAATATTAAGAATGGATACATTAAGCATTTTATCACATCACCTTAGATAGTTTTATTTTATATTTATTTGAATTTAATCCTTCCCCTTTTTCCTCCCCAATTAATTTAAAGAGTCATCTTCTAAAATCTTGGAGGTCACTTCACAGATTGCAATTTCAATCCCATGTCTATAAAGCTTCCTCTAAGAAATTGCTCATTGAGAACAAAAGTTTTAGGCATCAATAATTCCCTTTTTTAGCATGCCTAGTGGGACTACACCCAATCACTTTATTATATGTTATATTTTATTATCTAGAGACCCATCACAAGGTCACTAACAACACAAAATACAAGCTTAATAATACCACCTTTGATGACTATAACTTACAAAAGAACCATAGCGTCTGATGCAACATAACAACCATAAAATATGGATATCCAAGGACTATCAAAAAAATTTGTAGCATGGAACGTTGGTAGCTTACTCATCCCTCTAGTATTCCCAATTATGTGGGATCTTATTCCTATTAACACCTTGAAGGTACTCCCAAAGTTAATAGGGGAGGATTTAAAAAATGTGGTAGAATACCTTTAGGATGTTTCCAATGTTTGTATTGTGCATTATGTTATAGAGAAAAATGTAGCCTTAAGACTATTGACCACCTTTTTCAAAGGGTGAGACCTTGACTACTATTAATCATTACCACCTAAATCCATGACCACTTTGGATGAACTGGGCAACAGATTATTTGATAGATTTAATGAGAAAGGAGACTAGTCATTTATCTTGTAGTAATTAATCACTATTAAAAGATCCCCATAAGAGGCTATCATTGATTTTAATACCTATTTTGATAAGACCTAGCAAAGAATCTTGATATTGGATCAACCATTTGTGGGTATGGCCATAATATGTTACCTTAAAGCCTTCAACTTGGACATAGTTGTTATGATTTAGTCCTTTAGAGACCACACACTATCAGATGTGTATGAGTTAGCTATCAGAGTAGAGAATAATTTGATAGATGCTAGGAAACTCTCCTCACAACCACTAATGTTCATGTTCCTAGAACTATCAATACCATCGTAAGAGGAATATTTGATCACCTCACAAGCATTTCCTTCTATGCATGTATATATGGATACTAAAATGAGTATGCTCGCTTCATCCATGATAGTTGTAGAGATGTTTAAATGAGATCATAAACCTCAAGAGGTAGTAGGCTATGACCCCAAAGCCCCCTTTCTAGAATTACCAAAGTGGAAGAACACCATATTAGCATAAGAAATACCAACGAGGATAGAGGTCAAATCATTAGATGCAACTTACAAATCATATTATCATAGTTCCTAATCCTTTTCAAGTGATCTCACCAAACTCAAATAGAGAATTGGTCATTAACCAAAACAACTTGGTGGATGACACAAATTCATGGTAGTTCCCATGTAATGATGCATATACACCCTAAAATTGACCAAGAGGTAATCTATAGTAAAAGGTTTCCAAGTAATAAAGACAAGGGAACACACCTAATTTATCTCCTTATAGATATTAGTCCCAAGGCATCGAAAATGTTATCCTAATGGCTCAAATACAAGGAATGTCCTTGGAACAAGAAGAGGAGATAGCCTTAGAACATGAAATTTTATCATGGATGGAAGTAAAATATGAATTTTATGAACATGATATCTCCATGTTGAAATCCCCATAGGTTCAATCAGACTACTATACTTGACTAAAGAAGAAATTGACTAAGACCCAAGAGGCTTTAGCAAGGCCTAAAGTGACTTTATAGAAAATTATAGGACCCTAACCATCACCCTTGGCATATAAAAATCATATTGAAATAATGTAGAATAAGATAAAGGACCCTAAATTTTATCCTCAATGGTTATTTAAGGTGGTAGAAAATCTGAAGAAGGCCATGTTGTCTTCTAGACTTACACCCTTGTGAAGGTAGTTTTAGGCCTTCACAATATAAAGTAACATGGAGATAATCCTAGGTTATGGGTGGACTAATTAAGTGGATTGAATATATATATTATAAGGGATATATCCCCTTGATGTATCAATTAGGATCCCTAATCTACACTACTAGCTTGTAAAGGAAAAGGGAAGAAGGAAACTTAATAGGAAAACCTATCTAACTAGGGTGATACACCAAAATATGACATTAATTTGTGTTATATGAACTATGAAGATTAAAAATGACATAAAAATTATTACACTTCTCAAAATACAACCTCTAAACATCAATATTTCACATAGAGGCTTAGACTCGATGCATGATCTAAGGCACTTGTTCAATAGGTCTCTCAAAGACACTGAAGAAAGCTTGCACTTATCATAAAATAAAGATGATTAAAGAACACTATGAAACCTATAATTATTATCTTAACACTAAAAATATGTAATAATTAAAGGAAACTATTATAGGAAGAAATAACTATCACTTTCATCTATCAACAAACCATGAAAATACACTAAATATAGTTTTGAGGAGGTATGAATTCTATCTTATTCATCAAAAGAGGAAAGTAAAAATGTTTTATAAGAATTTCATTGACACAAATCAGGTTAAATATCCTTTTTAATTCAAAATTTTGGCCTACATATAGATAACAGGAGAGAAGAGAGAGAAAGAGACAAGAATCCTCAAAACTCGGACATAAGACCTTTTCTTTATCCTTATTCAAACCCAATGTAGTAGTATTCAACCTTAAAAATATTAATTATCCATATGGTACATGTAAAATATATTATTATATGTTTTAGATACTTAGGAACATGTTCAAATTGATTTTGTCAATCATAAGCCACTTGGAGAGTGTCTAAACTCTTGTTATAGCTCCTAGAAATTAGCTTACATGTTCCCTTGGTGAATAAGTCATCCTAAATGAAAATAGGATTTTAAATGAATTAAAATATTATATTTTAACCTTTCCTATTATCATTTATGGTATTTTATCACTTATCACAAGTTTTTGATAAGCTTACACAAGCAAAATTGAGTTTGTCTTCTAGGGGGCGTAAGAAGAAGAGTCTTTTTAGGACTTGGAGACTTATTCCAATTGTTTACCTTGATAAAACTCTTTAATTAATTTTTAAATGTTTATATTTCCTGTACCAAATCATTAATAAACTTTATAATTACTTTTGATAGGCTATATGCACCTATTTAGCCTTCAAACCCCTTAAAAGGCTCATTTTACACTATGGCTTAGAGGGAAAAGGAGGAGTTTTCTCCAACCTTGCATCAAACCTAAACTTTTAAACCATTTAAATATTATTTAGGACACACCAGACCTGTTTAAATGGAATTTTATGCATCGAACACTCATAAATAACTATAACAACACCAAAAACATGAATTTCCCATGGGCTCTGTATAGCCCTTTTTCTTCAAATCTCCTTGTCTGAGATAATATGGAAGTGTTGGTGAGAATATGATACTTTTTAAAGTTACACTCTATCCTCTTACATCTCCAAACAAATATTTTTTATCCAAATCCAATTTAAAGTGTGTTTTCTAGCCCATTTCCTTGACAAATTAGGCCTAATTAGCCCTAATAGGCCTAAAAAATAATTTTTTTTGTTGGGAGCTCATACAAGTTTAAAACCTCAAAAAAAATATTTTATTAAGTTTTATATTTCCCCCACCATTCTCCATTTAATTTTTTATGGTATGTAACCCCCTGGAAGTACCAAAACCATGAAATGGCCTTTGGAAGGATTGTTCTTTAAAAGCATTTTATGACTGGCCCAAAAGAGTTGAATGGTTTGGGAAATTTCAGATTGATTATTATGTATTTTTTAGTTTTATCAGGTAAAAAAAATCTCAATATTTCCATAAAAGTGATTTGTATCTTTTCATGTGCTCAAGAACTCTTGTTTTAGCTCAAAAAGCTAAAAAATTATTGTTTTTACCTAAATCCGTATAATTGAAGATATATAAAAAACCATTTGAAGGACCCTATAATATTAAACTACAACATATGGTAGGTTTAATTAATCAAATATGTGGTTGGTGGGATATCCAACTCAAAATTTGCAAACTAGTTCAAATCAAGGTTCTTGGAGGGTTTTATGATTGTTTTCACTCTTAACCTTTGTTAATAAAGTTGTGACATTGAACTTGAAAACCAATTTAAAAAAATTAATCTCAAGACCCTATAAATATTTTTAAATCTCCTTTATCTCCCATGCAAAGTGTCTAAGAAGATATGAGCCATCCAAATTGCCTATATGAGATTGTTTCTCCAATTTGCACAGGCCTAAGGTGGTTTTAAGCTCAAAACTGGCTTTATTATGTGATTTTATTAATACCAATAGTTTATAAATACCTTATATATCCATAAAAACATTAATCCAAGTATTATAATTCTCATATAGTGTAAAAACTACAAATGACCTCTGATTTGGGCTTTAGGCCTAGTTGAGACCCATGGGGTTTGACTACATATGTTTGTCCATCAACACTTATGAATTTTTTATCATTATATAATGGCATAATAAATGTTATTTCCATCTCCATATAACTTATTACACCATCCAAAGTCATCAAATGGTGTTTCCAAGACACCAATCACCCATTTTGGTCACATTTTCTTCATTCTTTGCCTTGTGCATGCCTGAAAGTGGCCTACTTCTAAGACCAAAAATTGGATGTGTGATCTATTTTATCATAATATATATATATATATATATATGGATATTAATTTTGTTATTATTAACCTATGTAAAACATTTTAGGTCAAAATGACCTTTCTAGCACATCCAAACCTCAAAAATCCCAAGGCAGACTTTTTGATTGTTGACTAAGTGCAAAATAGGCATATGGACTATGTATTGCATCAAAAAATCATTCCATGCTCTAAGTTTCATGATGAGCATAATATTATGTACATACAAATGTATTTTATTTGTTCTAAACATGTTTTCACCCATAATTTAAACCAAATTTCTCAACTTACACCCTTTATACTTGGTAGCCATAATGTAGGTGATATGAATGTGCTTTTTCTAGCCTGATGATTTAAAAAACATGCCTTGGTATGAGACAAAATATTGGGTATTCCCACTATTTTTATAGATAAATTAACATTATTTATGACTTTATTGGGTTATAATTACCATCCCTTCTAAGTTTCAAGACTTGATTGTGCCTATGAGGACCTCAAATGGCCATTTTCACTCAAATTTGCCTTATTTTGCCATCAAATAATATGGATAAATGAAATTATCTAATTTAACCTTTCATTTTCTACCCCTGAGGCTCTCCTATGTCTCATTTAATTATTTTATCCTCCACATACATTCCCATTAGTCCCTCTCAGGTTTCATTACCTTATTTGATCCTTTGTTAGAAACTGACCTAATGTTTCCAATGCATATGACTACCTTCCTAGGGACATTTAACTGAGTTTTGATTGAAACCCTATGTATTCCCTTAAATACCATATCTTTATTGATTATGGATTCAAGTTATATCATGTACCCTTCATTCTCTATGCCAATTATCAAGACTCATCAAGGTATTTGGAACCTATACACCAAGACCATCTACTTCATTAAATGGACAAATAATGTCTGAAAACCATATGTTTCCTTGATAGTGTGGTTTTATTGATATAATAATACCTTTTTTAATCTCTCTATGATCTTATCCATCTCATAAATTGCACTAAGATAGTGAGTTTCATCACTTAGCACTAGTTTTATGTAATCCAAACAAGTGGTTGTAGGTGTGTACAAAAGAGGGCTCTTGGGCCATGGAGTGTCATAATCAAATATTCATCTCATCTTAGAGTTATGGTAGTGATATTAGTCTACAAACTTTCATATTTAATCATTATTGACCTACATCTTACCTACTCACTAGCCAATAATAAAGTCTATAGTGAGAGGGGACATGGCTATACGTGCATGCTTGGAAAATAGTGTATAGAATGAGATGGCTCCTTGAATTCTAAATACACATAAGTTCCAATTCATAGAGTTTCAATCTTTTTTTCCTTGAAATTTTCTAGTCTCTTGAATTCAATGTGACTATGGAGAAACTAGGCATAAACCCTCATATGTGTAGGTGACATGACAGTAAGGTCCATGTTTCTTATGGTTGTAGGTATGTTGCTTGCTATAGGTTCTCTTGAATAACCATATTTTGATCCTTATTAACAAACTCATTTGGTTATTCTCACGAATATCCTCCATGTCAATACACCTAACTTCAAAACATAGTGTTAGCATCCCAACTTATAGCTCCTTTTTAACTTGATATGATTATGAAGGTTGTATATATGAATGTTTTTAGGTGGGTGTTCTCATGATATTTGACTATAGCATATTCCTTGAACATTAACTCAATCTCAATTATGATCTCAAAACCTTATTTTTTCTTGAAAATATTCATTCATATCTTAATCTTGAACATGAAACCTCTTCAAGATATTTTGCCAACCAAAACTTATGCTTAGAGGACTGACTGTGTTTTAGTTATTGGAGATGGTCTCCTTTGGCATAAAAATGAAATAATTACTGAATTTCCTCCATTTTTGACATGAATTAGATATTATCATGGTTGAAAAACCATGTTTGATGACCCATCTTCATTGATGTTCTAATGTTATACCAAAGACATCATAAGGATTGTCTTTACCAGTTGTGGTGTATTTGCTAACTATTGTAGGTTTCCTTTTGTTTATAAACCCTATGCTTCAAATCTTTCATTGGTTCATTAATCTATTATTATTTTATTATCTTCAATAATGACTTTCATCATGAGGATAGGTTCTTGTATTACCTCCTTAAGTTGTGAGGTTACCTTTAAAATCTCAAACTACTATGGAAAACATTGAAAACTTGCAGTGGACAAATGCACAACTTTGTAACCTGTAAGCTTGGAACCCTATTGGAAATAATGTCCACTTCCTTTTTCCATATGCTACCCTATATGTGGGTTTCAAGATGGATCATTTAGGATTATCCAAGACCTCAAGATATTCTATCATGAAAAAAGTCAAAAATACCGTAGGGCCTCTATTTTGATCTTTTAGGGAACTTGTCCCTAAATTCCCTTTCATGTGTGTATCTTAATAATGTATAGTGTATGAGTTAATCCAATCCATTATATACCTCATAAAAGCATCCTAATTGATTATTTACACCTTGAGTTTCTTCAAACCAATTATATGATCCTTTCAAATGTGTTCATTCCCCTGAGAAACACCTATAGATACTCATTCCATGAGATGATAACATATGCAAAAGATACATGTTGTCACAATCCATAATATAGAATTATAAGTACCTTTCTTGGATATTTATGGTCTAATAAGATGTAAAATGTATTCAAAATCTCAATCACACCTCAAATATCATAATTTTAACTCAAAGAGTGCATATGTACCATGTTGAAGAGACACTCAATTAAAGCCCTGACAAAGAGATAGACATAGAATGGAAATATATGAAACTTTAATTGAATATACCAGGTGTGTCCTGACTTATAAAATTAATTTATAACCTCTTAAGATTAAAAACATTAATTAAAAACCCATATTTTGCTTCAAAACTGATCCAAGAGACCACTTAGAAAAGTAGTGAAAAGGAAAGAGGTTTTATGCTATAAATACCTTCTTGGGAAGATTTATCAAATGATAAAAAGATGAAAATTATTCTCATGACCCCTAAAAACATTACCCAAAACCACTTCTCTTAATTTTTTTCTTATCTTGATAAATAGGCCCAAGAGTAGACCCCTCTCAAATGCATAGGTTATAGTGACCTACTCTCACTCTTAGTGATTATTCATAAATATATGGCCACAAATATGTAAAAAAATTCCAATAATTTCAATATTACTTAGACCCCTAATAATTTACAAATTTTTATATACTAACTCTCTCTCTCTCTCCTCTTCTCATATTGAGCATTTTAAAACTACCCTTTTAGGCATCTAAGAAAGGTCAATATTGGAGTTAAGTTAGATTTTTTAGTTTTTTCACATATAACTTCCTAAAAACCATTGATATGACAATTTAAGGACACAATAAATCCTATATGATGCTTTTATCACAAAAATCCTCTAAAAACCAAAAAGAACCTCAAAAAGGCCTATTTTGTACTGAAAAAACTATTTTCACCAAGGAAATATAACTAAAATATCATCAAATTGATAGGACCAAAACTCCCCAAAGCTCTGACACAACTTGTCAGATTTAAGAGCACACATGATTACCAATGTATAAGCAACTAAACATGCGGAATCCAGAAGAACAAATAACTATCAATGAGAAGACACACAGAATATGAGAGGCAATATACAATTATATTGAACTCATTACAAAGGAATTTACAACAAAGAGGTGGCACTCTTTCTTCCACTTCGTGGGCTTACAGTAAACTTCCCTCCAGAGTAATATTCTCTCATAGGTCACAACACACAGCTAACACAAGCTGTTGTTCACCTCATTGCACCATCTGTACAATCGAGTACACAACCGTACTCCAAGTAGATCTCACCATGATCTTGCTGATGTATTGTTGTCACCTTGGATCTAGCTACCCCGCTGATCTCCTTTCTGACCCTTGCATCCATACACCCCTACAAATCAAACCTGATCTTACTTAAACCTACATGGGGAATCCTACTTGATTCCACCATGGGAAGAACTCTCCAAGCTTCACATAGCTCTTCTCCAAATTCTCCACTTAACAATACAGCCCATGAGTCTATTATATAGATCTCATGCATACACTGACTAGACTTGCGGCTCAAGACTTTGAACAAGCCTTTATCATGCAAACTCCACGTTCACTTAACTGACTGTTCGTTAACAGCAGTTCAGACTGCTACAAGTGACCGACGTCGGTCCCTGCCCTCTTGGAGGTGACCGACGCTGGCTGACTCCCTACCGTCGCCGGTTTCCCTTTTGCGTCCCCTGACCGATGTCGGTGTGGCCTGCCAACACCGGTGACTATGTACACTGGAAACCCTCCTGTTTGCCTTAAGGTGTAGCTTTTAGCTCCACACCCTAACAATCTCCCACTTGGAGATAAAGAGCTGCACCTGTACCCAAAACTAGTACTCTATCCAATATGTATCCTGGCTTGTATTCCTCTTCAAGCTCCCACTCGAAGACAACCCACCACACTCCATGTGGTGTTAATCCTGTGCCTGATTTTCTTCATTCTCATTGTTCCATCTTCTACCTTGCTATACTCCCACTCAAATAGCAACCCCTGTGAGTAACCTGTAATCAACAAACACTTAACAGATCTGGGACATCTGTTAGTCAAGCTCATTCTAAGAACGTCCAACCTCGCTCTAATACCAATTGATAGGACTGAAACTCCCCAAAGCTCTGACACAACTTGTCAGATTTAAGAGCACACATGATTACCAATGTATAAGCAACTAAACATGTGGAATCTAGAAGAACAAATAACTATCAATGAGAAGACACACAGAATATGAGAGGCAATATACAATTATATTGAACTCATTACAAAGGAATTTACAACAAAGAGGTGGCACTCTTTCTTCCACTTCGTGGGCTAACAGTAAACTTCCCTCCAGAGTAATCTTCTCTCATAGGTCACAACACATAGCTAACACAAGCTATTGTTCACCTCATTTCACCATCTGTACAATTGAGTACACAACCGTACTCCAAGTAGATCTCTCCATGATCCTACTGATGTATTGTTGTCACCTTGGATCTAGCTACCCCGCTGATCTCCTTTCTGACCCTCGCATCAATACACCCCTGCAAATCAAACCTGATCTTACTTAAACCTACATGGGGAATCCTACTTGATTCCACCATGGGAAAAACTCTCCAAGCTTCACATAGCTCTTCTCCAAATTCTCCACTTAACAATACAGCCCATGAGTCTATTATATAGATCTCATGCATACACTGACTAGACTTGCGGCTCAAGACTTCGAACAAGCCTTTATCATGCAAACTCCACATTCACTTAACTGACTATTCATTAACAGTAGTTCAGACTGCTACAGGTGACCGACGTCGGTCCCTGTCCTCTTGGAGGTGACCGACACCGGCCGACTCCCTGCTGTCACCGGTTTCCCTTCTGCATCCCCTGACCGACGTCGGTGTGGCCTGCCGATGCCGGCGACTGTGTACACTGGAAACCCTCCTATTTGCCTTAAGGTGTAGCTTTTAGCTCCACACCCTAACACAAATGTTTTATTAGGTCTATAAAATGTCTAATTAGGTGAATAAAGATGTAATAAATCTTCCTTATAATTAGATAATATCAAAACCTTTTTTGAATGACACAAAATGGTCATATTTTGCATAAAAATGAATCATAGATTTAGTCCAAAAAGTGATCAACATAATTATTCATTTTTTATGGATGTAATGACCTTGAAACAAGCTATTAAACTTATCAATACACTTTAGACTCCTCTCACCACTAAAAATGGCTTTGAAGAAGGCCAAGAAACATCTAGATAAGTACAAGACAACTAAATGAAAAGACCCTAAATCATATAAACAACCTTAAGACATGTTAACCATGGATTTTTAAGGGCTTTTTAGGACCAACTACTAACTCACAAGACAAACTGGTATGATATGCAAAGTTTTGAATGGTAGGGGTGATAATTTGACCTGTGGGCTCAAAATTGTTAGCATTTTGGTGACTCAATTGGGAAGCATGCCTACTATGACTAAGAACTAGACTATATACATGACTTTTGGACTCATAAAGGGAATGACAAATTTTATTCATGATTTCAAGTACAACTTTGAATTGAAATAAGACAAATCCTTCCTCTAAAATAAGAAAGGAAACACATAAAACATGGGAAACTAACTTAACAAAGAAAATGTGCAAACAAAACACTTATTGAGATAAAACATAAACAAACTAATCTTACTTTCCATGACAAAACATGATCCACCTAGATTAAAAGGAAAATTCATGAACTCACTCATTCGAAGAGATGGTACAAGTTGCAAAGCAATGTGTTCATTAAACATGACCTTTGATGAGGCACTCTTATTGCCTATCAAGTCTCTTAACATCTCCTTAAATGAGTCATCAACAACAAACCAGTCACCAATAAAGACAAATTCATATTGTACTTTAGGATTCATACTACTTATCATCTATAATATTATCAATTGATACCTTATCTATTCATTATTTTAGACTGACCTCATCCTTATTTCCATCTTCTATAAGTTCATCAAGCTCTTCAAGGAGATTTTAATAGTCAACCCAAGATGCACCATGATCTTGAATAGGTGATTCTTGATCAAATTTCTCATAAACTTGATCTTCAATGAGAAACATATCCCTACAAAGCTCTTCAATATCTTGCAAAGATTCAAGGTATAACTACCAATCATCCTTTTATTCCTCACTTTGATCAACTTTAATAGAATTAGCTTGAATGACACCTTCATCTTTCTCAAGTGGAGATATCTCAATCTCATTTATGACTTCAATTTTTACTATCCCATGGAGTTATTTCAATTCAATACTAGTCTTCTCATTCTCAACTACATTCTCATTCTCAACTACAACCTCAAGTGAAGTATCAATGAGAAAGTCTTCCTCATACACACTTGAAGAATCCTCTTCACACTCTCTAAGAACATGACTTTAAGTTGCAACCTTTTTATAAATCCTCCATAGAATAGGCTCCTCCTAAAGAAGGGATATGGTGGGAGGGTGATGAAATTCATTTGTTTGAGAGGGAATATTAATCATGGGAGGTTGATCATGATTAGATTTTATGATCTTGAGGGAAATGGAATTATTTAGGGAGTTTTGGAGAGAAGGGAAAGAGAAACTCTTGAAAACCTCTACATTCTGCTCCTTCTACTTAGCCATCACTTGATCAAAGCTTGAAACCTCTTTGTTCTCATTGAAAACTTGAACTTGAGGTACAAGTAAGGAATAAGTGGAACTACAAGAAGGTTTAGGGTCTTGAATAGGCTCTTCAATTGGCTCTTAAATTTTCACTTGACTCCAACTAGGAAGCTTGATTGACACACACTGAGCATGGTTAAAAACTTCACGAGAATAAGAAACACAAGAAACTTCTTGAGATAATTAGTTAAAATTAATTTTTTTTCCTTTCCCAAGCTTCCATCTTCTCTAATAAAAAAAAAATGCAACTTATTCCTCTCTTCTAGATCATTGGATACATTTTGAAATAAATCACTCACTTCCTCATACTAAGAGCTTGAATAAAATTTTCATGAATATGCTAGTATTTTTATATCTATTTCATCTATTCTTTCTTGGAGACAAGGCTTCTCATATGAAACATCACAGCCATGTGAGAAAGGTGAAATCTAGTCTTAGATTGATATGGTTCACAAGGAAGGTAAGAGTCATGTTCTTGGTAGTAAAGATCATGAAAAACTTGATAAGACTCATCATATATTTGAGAATAATCATAATAAGGATAATTAGGCTCATAAAAAGGCTCATATAAATCATGACAAGGCTGGTATGATCCATCATAGGGCTGATAAGGAAGTATTGCATAGGGATTTTCCTCATACACAGCCATCAAAAAACATTCATGATAGTGAAATAAAAATAGACTTACTTAGAAACTATGCCTAGAATATTATAATAAATTTATTTATCTTAGAATCACCAAATAATTCATGAACACTACTACAACTACAATTTCACCAAGATCAGCGCTAATGGGTCCCACTGGGCATGCCAAAAATTATTGTTTTCTAAACTTACACCCTTGTGAAGGTAGTTTTAGGCCTTCGTAGTTTAAAGTAACATGGAGACAATCCTAGTTTGTGGGTGTCCTAATAAGTGTATCTAGTCTATAGATTATAAGGTCTATCTCCCCTTGATGTATCAGTTAGGATACATACTCTACACTACCAACATGTAAAAGAAAAAGGAAGAAGGAAACCTAAAAGTAAAACCTATCTAACCAGGGTGATACACAAAAATATGACTTTCATTTGTGTTTTGTGAACTAAGAGGATGAATAAGGAAATAAACTTGATTACACTTCTCAAATGATAGCCTTCAAACATTAATATTTCACATAAAGGCTCAAACTTTATGCATGATATAAGGCACTTATTCAATAGGTATCTAAAAGACATAAAAGGAATATTGCACTTGTCATACAATCAATATGATTAAAGCATATTATTAAAATTTTAAGGATGACCTTAACACCTAAAAATAGGTAATAATGAAAGGACAAGATGAGAGGAAGCAATAACTATCACTTTCAGCTATCAACAAACCATGAAAATACACTAAATCTAGCTTTGAGGGGGTATGAATTCTCTCTTATTCATAAAAAGAGGAAAGTACAAATGTTTTTTGATCATGTAATTTTAAAAAATTAGGTTAAGGATCTTTTTTAATTCCAAGAAATTTCTTGCATATAGATAATAGGAGAGAAGAGAGAGAAAGAGACAATAATTGTCAAAACTAGGACATAAGACCTTTTCTTTATCCTTTTTCAAACCTAAGATAGCATTATTCAACCTTAAAAATAATAATTTTACATAGTGTGGCATGGAAAATAGAGTATTAGATGTTTTTGATACTTAGGAACACGTTCAAATTGATTTTGTCTATCATAAGCCACTTGGAGAGTGCCTAAACTCTTGTTACAGCTCCTAGAAATTAGCTTGCATGTTTCCTAGGTGAATAAGTCCTCAATGAAAATAGGATTTTAAATGCATTAAAATATTTTATTTTAACCTTTCTTATTCTCCTTGATGTTATTTTACCACTTGGCATAAGATTTTGATAAGCTTACACAAGCAAAATTGAGTTTGTCTTCTAGGGGGTAGGAAGAAGAGTCCTTTTAGGACTTGGAGACTTATAGTTGTTTCCTTTTATAAAAATATTTCATGAATTTTTTAAGGATTATATGTGGCATAAAAAATCCTTATTCAAATTTTTACATCCTTGTGATAGGCTATACGCACCTATTTAGCCTTCAAACCCCTTAAAAGGCTCACTTTACACTATGGTGTAGAGGGAAAAGGAGGAATTTTATCCAACCTTACATCAAACCTACACTTTTACACCATGTTTAGATTATTTAGGACATACCATACCTATTTCAATGGAATTTTATTCATCAAACACTCATCGATACCTATAACAACACCAAAAACATGCATTTCCCATAGGCTCTTTGTAGCCCTTCTTCTACAAAACTCCTTGTTTGAGATAATATAGAAGTGTTGGTGAGAACATGAGTTTTTTTTACAAGTACCCTCTATAATCTTACATCTCAATACAAAAAAAATTTGATCCAAATCCAAGTGAAAGTATGTTTTCTAGCCCATTTCCTTGCCAAATTAGGCCTAATTAGCCCTTCTAGGCCTAGAAAATAAATTTTGTTGTTGGGAGATCGTACATGTTTGGAACATAAAAAAAGTGTTTAATAAAATTTTATAATTTACCCACCGTTATACAAGTCAATTTTTGTGGTATGTAACCCCCTATAAGTACCAAACCCATGAAATGGCCTTTGGAAATCTTATTCTTTGAAAGTATTTTCTGACTGACCCAAAAAAGTTGAATGGTTTGGGAAATTTTGGATTGATTATTATGTATTTTCTAGTTTTATCATGTAAAAAAATTATAAATCTTTCCCTAAAAGTTATTGGCATCTTTTCATGTGATCAAGAACTCTTGTTTTATCTCAAAATGCTAAAAAATTACTATTTTTGCCCAAATCCATACAATTAAAGGTAAAAAAACCATGTGAAGGACCCTTTAAGATTCCATTACAACCTATGGTAGGTTTAATGAATCAAATATGTGGTTTGGTGGGATATCCAATGCAAAATTTTCAAACTAGTTTAAATCAAGGTTCTTGGAGGGTTTAATGCTTTTTTTCAGTCTTAACCTTTGCTCATAAAGTTGTGACATTGAAATTGAAAAAAAAATCCACAAATTTTAATTGTATGACCCTATACATCTTTTATAATCTCCTTCATCTCCAATGAAAATTGTTCAATAAGATATGAGCCATCCAAATTGTCCATTTGAGCTTGTTTCTCCAATTTGGACATGTTTGAGGTGGTCTTAATCTAAAAATGGCTTTCTTATGGGATTTTATTCATAAAAATAGTTTATGAATAACTAATATATCAATAAAAACATGAATCTAAGGATTATAATTCTCATCTAGTGAAAAAAGTGTCAATCACCTCTAATTTGGGCTTTAGGCCTGGTTGAGACTCATGGGATTTAACTGCATATGGTTTTCCATCAACACTTCTGATTGATTTCTCATCATCAAATGGCCTAATACATGTTATTTATATCTCAATATATCTTATTAAACCATCCTAAGTCATCAAATGGTGTTTCCAAGACACTAATCACCCATTTTGCTCATATTTCTTCATTCTTTAACTTCGTTCATGCCTAAAAGTGGTCTAATTTTTAGACAAAACACTGAATATGTGCCCTATTTTATCATTAAAAAATAAATTTGGATATTCCTTCAGTCATGAGAACCCTTTGTACAAAATTTGAGGTCCAAATGACCTTTTTATCACTTCTAAACCTCAAAAATCCCAAGGTAGACTTTTGACTATTGACTGTGTGCAAAATAGGCATATGGACTATGTATTGCATCAAATAATTATTCCATGCTCTAAATTTCATGATTAACATAAAATTAGGTAAATAATAATGTATTTTATGTGTCTTTTAACATGTTTTCACCCATAAATTTAACCAAATTTCTCAACTTACACCCTTCATACTTGGCAGCCCTATTGTAGGTGATATGAATGTGCTTTTTCTTACTTGATGATTTAAAAAACATGCCTTGTTATGAGATAAAACAATGGGTATTCCAAAAAAATTTCCAACCAAAGTAACATCATGTATGCCTTTAGTGGTTTATAATGACCATACCTTCCAAGTTTCAAGACCTGATTATGCCTATGAAGACCTCAAATGGCCATTTCTGCTCAAATTTTCCTTATTTTGCCTACAAATTATATGGTTGAATGCAATGTTCTGATGAAAAATTTATTTTTCTCCCCTTGAGGATCTCCTAGGTCTCATTTAATTTTGTTATCCTTCACATATATTCCAATTATTCCCTATTAGGTTTTATTTCATTGTTTAATCCTTTATTTGAAACTGACTTCATGTTTCCAATGCATATGACTACCTTCCTAGGGCCAATTTATTGAGTTTTGTTTGAAATCATGTGTATCCCCTTAACTACCATATCTTGACTAATGATGTCTTCAAGTTATATCATGTACCCTTCATTCTTTATGCCCATGATCAAGACTCATCAAGTTATTTGGAACCTATACACCAGGACCATCTACTTCATTGAATGGGCAAATCTTGTCTTGAAACCCTATTTTTCCTTGAGATTGTGGTTTTATTGAGAGCATAAGACCTTTTAGAATATCTCTATGAGCCTATATATCTCATAACTTTTACTAAGATAGTGAGTTTCATCACTTAGCACTAGTTGTATGTAATCTAAACACATGGTTATAGATGTGTACAAAAGAGGGCTCTTGGGCCATGGAGTGTCATAATAAAATATTCAACTCATCCTAGAGTTATGATAGTGATCTTAATCTAGAACCTATCATCTTTAATCATTGTTTACCTACATCTTACCTACTCACTATCCAATAACATAGTCTATAGTGAGAGGGGACATTGTTGTAGGTACATGCTTGGAAAATAGTGTACAGACTGAGATGGCTCCTTGAAGTCTAAATACACCTAAGTTCCAATACATATACTTTCAGTATTTTTTTCCTTGAAATTTTATAGACTCTTGAAGTCATTGTGACTATGGAGAAGCTAGGCACAAACCCTCATACTTTTAGGTGGCATGATAGTAAGGTCCATGTTTCTTGTGGCTATAGGTATGTTGCTTGTTGTAAGTTCTCTTGAATAACCATATTCTGATCCTTCTTAACAAACTCGTAAGCTTGGTCTCATAAATTTCCTTCATGTCAATACACTTAACTACAAAACATAGTATTAACATCATAACTTATAGTTCCTTTTTAACTTGATATGACTATGAAAGTTGTATATATGAGTGGTTGTAGGTGAGTGTTCTTATACATTTTGACTATAACATAGTCCTTGAAAATTACCTCAATCTCATTGATGAGATCAAAACCTCATTATTTCTTGAAAAGATTCATTCATATCATAATCTTGAACATGAAACCTCTTCAAGATATTTTATTGACCAAAAATTATGCTTGGAAGAATGACTATGTTTTGGTTGTTAGAGTTGGTCTCTTTTGGCATAAAAATTTAATCATTGTTGCATTTCCTCCATTTGTGACATGAATGAGATCTTATCATGGTTTAAAAAACCCTATTTGATGGCCCATCATCATTGTGTTCTAATGTTATGCCAAATACATCATAAGGTGATCCAGAGGTCAATTTACAAAACTAGTGTTAGCTTTATGAGTTTCTTATGGAATTATTAAGGAATTTAATTCATTAATCAACTTGGGAGATTTGACAGTAGTTGTACAAGTTGATGAAATTTGATAGTGTTTAGTTTCATACTTAACTACTTTTTTGGATGCATCTATTTTTCGCATGTATGTGATTGGATTGATAACACCCATTGGGGCAATGTATTACGACATGGTCACAACCAATATTGTATTTTTTTTACATTAGCAAACTTGTTTTGTAGTTGCATTGGTAATTGTTTTATTATTTGGTAGTTCACTACTTATAGGATGTGATATTGGGAAAATAGTTTGATATATTGTGACCTTATTGGCAATTATAGGATTCAATATAAATCATACCTTGTTTTAGGCCTTTTTACATTTTTTGAGTTATGAATCATATTTTCCAATATTATCTCTATGTTATGATTTGTTTTATGTACATGATATGTTATATATGACCATTTAGCGATAGTAGAGGAGATCACTAGGATTATCTATGTAGAGGTTCTTGTGAAGTTGTGTAGCAAAGGAAGTCTTCACATCCTAGTTCTATGTAAAGGCTATTGATGGCCATGTAGCAATAGAAGAATTGTATAAGGTGTGATCATCTACTTGTTTCAAGCATTGTAGGTGCAATTTTGGAACCTAAGTAGACTGATAAAAGACCTATCAAAATTCTTTAGAACTGACTGGCATTTCAGATGATCAAGTTGGGTACCAACTTTTGGAAGAATAAAATCCCTCTTAGTGGGGAGGATTGATCCAAAGGTCAATTAAGAAAAGGTCCCAAATTAGAATAAATATTATACCATTGTGAATATCTCATCAAGATATTTTTGATGGTATATGGAACTTCAAAAATAGAGCTCATTTGCTCCTTATGCAACCAGTCAAAGTTCTAATCAAAGTAGCTCAACAAGTGATCAACAATAATCAAACTAGAAAAATTAATGATATTTTAATGTTTATGAACTGAACCATTTCCATGATGTAGATGTTGCAATATTTTTGGCACATTTTATGGTTCAAAAAAAGGAGTCTGTATGTGCAATTTATTAGTAGTCAAAGATATGGTCAAACCTAATGACATGGAAATAAAGTGACGTGGCAATATGGCTTGACCCAAGTCATTAATATTTGTAAATTCCACCTTAGTAAAGGGGGATAAACATAAACCATCATAAATTGGGGAATAATTATCACCCCATATTTTTAAATCTAATGGATAATTTAAAATCTCATAAAAATCAGGTATGTGATAATTATGAAATTTATTTAAAAAGATTGTGGATAATCATCCCAATTGGAAAAAGTGGACCTCCCAAAAGTATATAAAGGGGTGAGGGGTTATTTTGAAATCATTGGGAATTGGAATTCATTTAATTCATTCTAATGTCTCAAAGCTCTCATGAAGAGCCAGAGCTGAGAGTCAGAGTTAAAGAGCCAAAGCCAAGAGCTAGATCTAAAGAGCTAGAGCCAAAGAGCTAGAGTTGAAGATCTAGATTCAAAGAGCTAGAGCCAGAGAGATAGATTTGAGAGATGATATCTAGAGTTGAAGAGCCAAAGATGAGAGTTTAAGAGCTAAGAACTAAAAATTAAAGAGCTAGAACTAGACATGATTCTAGTCATATGTTGTGTGTCTAGATTTGACGTCGTTTGATCCCATTTTCAATGCCTCAAAATAAAGCTTTGTAGATTGTGTAATGGCCAATATAGAGACTAGTTTTAATGTATCCTAAGTTTTGAAGGACTTATAGAGCTTTACACTTCTCAATGTAAACTAGGGAAATGTCTTAGAATCTGAGATGATTTCAATGGTATGTTGAGAGACCTATGATGATTTTATTAAATCCATTTTTTAAGTCCATTTTTGATAATTTTAGATAAAATCCATAAGACTACAAGATTGCATTGATGAAATTAAGGTGGAAGGTATGTCCATGGGTTCTAGGACTTTTTGAAGGTCTGTTACCAATTTGTATGTAGTCTTAGAGTATCCATTTTATAATTATGAGGGTTGGCCATGTACTCACTTTTCAAGGAAATGGATTGGTTCATACTATAAGTGAACTCAGAGACATAGGCATTGTTGAACTCTATTATCAAGTGATTATCATGAGTTGATTTTATTTTTTCATTTGGATTAATTTTGTTTATTAATCATTATTGAATGCATATTTAGTCAAATATGACATATTAATGAAAAATTAAGCACTTTAAGGTTTGGGATAAATATATATTAAAAGGTAAAATTTAATTTTGTTTCCTTGAGAGTTTCAAGAAATTATGTGGTTTGATTAAAGGATCCAAGGTAAAAACTTTGTACACTAAATCAGTGTAGAGTTTACAGATCATAAGGACTATCTTTCTTAGCTATAGGTGTACTTGTTAACTACTGTAGGTTTCCTTTTAGTTATAAACACTATGCTTAAACTCTTTCATTATGTCATTGAGTTATTCTTATTATCCTTTCTTCAATAGGTACAATCATCATGAGGACAATTTCTTGTATTACCTCCTTAAGTTGTGAGGTTACCTTTAAAAACTCAAACTACTGTGGAAAACATTGAAAACTTGTAGTGGACAAATAAACAACTTTATAACCTGTAATCTTGGAACCCTATTAGCCAGAATGTCCACTTCATTTTGGAAAATTTTACCCTATATGAGGGTTTCAAGATGGATCATTTATAATTATCCAAGACCTCAATGTAGTTTATCATAAAAAAAGTCAAAAATATTGCATGACCTCTATTTTGATCTTTTAGGGAAATTATCCCTAAAATTCCCTTCATGTGTGTATCTTAATAATGTATAGTGTATGAGTTAATTCAATCCATTATAGACGTCATCAAAGCCTCATAATAGATGATTTACACCTTGAGTTGCTTCAAACCAATTACATGTTCCTTTCAAATGTGTTCATTCCCCTAAGAAACACCTGTAGATGTTCATTCCATGACATGATAATGTATGCAAAAGATACATGTTATCATAATACATAATATAATAAGTACCTTTGATTGGCTATTTATGTTATAATAAGATGTAAAACATATTCAAAATCTCAATCATGACTCAAATATCAGAATTTAAACTCAAATAATACATATGTACCATGTTGAAGGCATATTGAGTTAAAGCCCTGACAAAGAGATAGACTTAGAATGAAAATATGTGAAACTTTAATTGAATATAATAGGTGTGTCCTAAATTATAAAATTATTTTATAACCTCTTAATATTGAAAACATTGATGAATAACCCATATTTCACTTCAAAATTGATCCAAGAGACCACTAAAAAAATTAGTGAAAGGGAAAGTGGTTTTATGTTATAAATACCTTCATGGGAAGATTTATAAAATTATAACATGATTAAAATGAGCCTAATTATCCATAAAAAAAAATTCCCAAAACCATTTCTCTTAATTTTTTTCTAATCTTAAGAAATAGTCCCAACAACAGACCCCTCTTGGATGCATATGCTATAATTACCATTGTCACTCTTAACAATTATTCATAAAAATGATGCCAAAAATATGTGATAAAATTCCACTAATTTCAATATTACTTATAACCCTAAAATTTAAAAATTTTCATATCCTGACTCTCTCTCCTCTTCTCATATAGAGAATTTGAAAACTACCCTTCTAGGCATGCAAGAAAGGTCAATATTGGAATGAAGTTGTATTTTTAAAATTTTTAACTAATAAACTCTTAAAAATCATTTATATGACCAGTTAAGGACCCAATGAAGCCTGTATGATGATTTTATCACAAAAAACATTTGAAAACCAAAAAGAATGCCTCAAAAAGGCCTATTTTGCACCTTCACCATAGAAATCTGACTAAAATGATGTCAAATGTTTTATTAAGTCTATAAAATGTCTAATTAGGTGAATAAAGATGTACTAAATATTATTATTTATTTAATAATATCAAAACCTTCTTTGAATAGCACAAAATGTTCTGATTTCATATAAAAATGAATCATAGAGTTAGTCTAAAAAGTGATCAACCTGATTATTTATTTGTTAGGGATGTAATGTCCTTGACACAAGATATTAAACTTATAAATACACTTTAGACTCCTCTCACCATTGAAAATGGCTCTGCAAAGGCCAAGAAATGACTAGACAAGTACAAGACAACTAAATAAAAAGACCCTAAATCACCTAAACAATGTTAAGACATGTTAACCATGGATTCCTTAAGGAATTTTTCAAGATGAAAATTCTTTAATGGTAAGGGTAAAAATTTGACCTATGGGGTCAAAATTTTCAACAATCCCCATCCAACCTTTCTCTTTGGGATATCTTTTATATCCCCAAGTATAAGTCTCTACTATGAGAGGCATTAAAAGACCAAGATAAACCTGCATGAGCTAACCCAGATATAGAGCTAGTACAAACTAAGGGAAAATAAGATAGTAGTAATGTGCAACCCCATGAACCATCCATGTTTAGAAACTCTAAAACAAGGGTAAGTAAAACAAAACTCACCCCATTTTATTTAACTCTCATTATGAGGGACAAGTTATTGCACAACTCTATGATTAATTCTAGCACCAACACCATGGTGATGCCCAAAAAAATTGTAGATGTACTATGAATTCAATATGAAACTTTGGATAAAGGGGTAATGTAGTTAGATGAGAATAAATTTTAGACCATAGGTGTTATCAAGACCCTTCCCCTAACTTTGTATTCTTTTCCTAGTATTGTAGTCCCCCAAGAAGTTATGGTAATAGACATCCTACCAATCTTTAGATTATATTTGTAAAGAGATCTCAAAGCCAAGATAGGTAGATACTTATCTTTAGATTCATCTCACTTGATCCTAAGAACTAAATATAACTTAAAATTAAAGGTATTATCTGAGCCACTACATCTTAGACACATCGTTGATGATTCTATGATAAATTTCAAAGTATCACACACTTATTTTTCCAAGAAGATGTAATACATAAAAATGCTCAAGGAATAAAAAGTTACAAACAATATTATCCTAGAGGAGGAGGTCCTTGTTAATTAATTCATTTAAAATGATCCATTCACAAACTTTGATGCCACCAATGTCAAGACTTATGTAATCCATAATGAATATCAAGACATCCCTGAAGTCATGAAAAAAAGGGAGGATCAGAGCAAGGAAACTAAAAATAAGTATAGTTTTTGGACTTTGCATTTTGATGGTGTAAAATACAAAACTAGCTCCAAAGTTGGTATTTGATTGATGTTTCCATCCAAAAAAGAGACCTTTATGGCCTTATGCCTCCATTTTGTCTACACAAATAATGAATCCAAGTACAAAGCCTTGGTCTATGGCCTTAGCCTTGTCGAGTGCATGGGTGTGAAATAGTTAAAGGTGTTCAAAGACTCTAAACTAGTGGTAAAACAAGTAAAAGGATTTATAACTACAAAAATGTCCACATGAGATCTTACCACCATTGAATATGGGATTTAATTGAAGAATTTGAAGTATTTAATATTAAAATCATTCATAGGTCTATAAACATGGAGGAAAATAGAATGGCAATGATTGGCTCTCAATTTGATTTGGTAACTAATTTGTTGACCAATAAACAAATGGTGTGAGTGGTTATCAGACATGTTATCCTAGATAATGATCAAAACTGAAAAGTATTTGAGAGAGATGCCCAAATTGTCATTTTTCTTTAGTAGTCATGAAATTTTATAGAGTACCTGTAGCCAAATATTAAAGAAGCATATAGAGATCAAAACATACAATTGAAGCTTAATAAACTCCCAAAGGGATTGATCACTTTATAGAATCTATTTGATTCTAATGATGCAAGGAATGACAAACAAAGTTTTTTCACAAACAAAGGTGACTAATCCAAGCTTGATGTAGGAGATTAAATAAAATTTAAGGTGGGGAAAGGAGTTTCCTACATGGATAAGGATTGACTGGTATCTTTCTACAATAAATATGAAGGGGTTATGGCCTGGACCTATGATAATTTGAAAGGGTACAAATATGAGGTGATCGAACATACCATAGATATAATTAAAGGATCTAAGCCAATCCACCAAAAATAAAGGATGGCAAACCCAAACATCAAGTTTCTCATGGCTCAAAAATTGATAAATTAATCGAATCAATGGTTATATACCCAATCAAACATTCAATTTGGGTATCTAAACTGGTTTTGGTAAGAAAGAAGAATGGAGAAATTAGGCCATGCATAAACTTTAGAGACTTGAACAAAGTGTCTCTAAAGGATCATTATCCCCTTCCTTTAATGGAATAAATCCTCTAAATAGTAGTGGGCATAGAAATGTTCTCTCTACTATAGGTTCTTAGGTTATAACTAGGTATGGGTGAATGAGGAGGATAAACATAATACCACTTTCACTACAAAATGGGGAGCCTTTACATATGCAAAAATGCCTTTAGATATGTCTAATACAGGAGCTAATTTATAATGAGCCATGGATATATATTTTGATATATTAATTAAAAAAATCATCCTCATCTATTTGGATGATCTGATGGTGTTCTCCAAGAAAAAGGATGATCATTTTTATCATTTGGAGAAGATTTTTCAAAAGTTCTAAGAGTTTTGGGTATCCCTCAACACTAAAAAATGCATATTTGACATCCTACAAGTCAATATAATAAGGTACATGGTATCTAAATAAGGTATCTCTATTGATCTAGTTAAATGAAGGCCATCAAGGACTTAACCTTACTAGTTAACAAAAAGAGAGTCTAGTCTTTTCTAGGAAAGATTAAATTCATTAGCTGATTCATATCTAAATTTATAGGGATGGTAAGGCCAATCACATTAATGTTGAAGAAAGACCAATATTTCAAAGGGACTATTTAAGGAAGAATAGGATTCGATAAGATCAAGGAATCAATATCCACCACTCCCATTCTCATCAATCCTAGCTTCTCTAAATATTTTTAAATATATGTTTATGGGAGTGAACATAGTTAGTAGCCATATTAACTCAAAAAGAAGATTAAGGGAAAGGTGAAAATCCTATTACATTATATTCAAGAACCCTACATGGTTATAAAACTAAGTATAAATTTTTTAAGAAGAAGGATTTCACCATCACCAAATATCTCAAGAAATTCATATACCTAGTAGTAGGAAGTAAGGTAATGATATACATGACACACTTCAATGTCAAAAAATACATCATGGAGGGAAAAATAACCACTAAAAATCTAATTATTTCAATAATATCCTATATTATGATGTCAAAGTTATACTAATCAAGTTGATCTAAGGGAGAGGACTTTACAAGTATTTGGTCCAATGCATAGATGCCCCAACAGATGAGTAAAATGCACCAAAAATAGTTTTAGTGAGTCAATGTGAAATTTTTAGGTCTTATGATGATGATATAACCCACTTATGCAAACTAATCAATATCTAAATGATCTCCTTGAGTACAAAATTAGATTATATAGGTTGTAAGGTGATATTTATACACTAATATAGGGAGTCCTTTTCAAAAGTAACTTTGATGGGGAATTACTCCAATGTGTTGACAACCACCGAACTAGAAAAATCCTACAAGATATGGATTTTACCCCTTTAGGTAGACATCTCTCAATAAAAATAACTACAACTAAAATAATGTGTGTTGGATATTATTGATCAACCATGTTTTTAGATTGCCATCAGGCACTAAAGAAATGCCAATAATGTTAGTTTTTCATAAGCAAGCAAAAGAATTTAGCCATGCCTCTGAACCCAATTATGACTGATAAGCCTTTCACATAGTGGGGCTTGGATTTTATTGGGATGATCAATCTCATGTATATCATTGGCCATAAGTGGATACTCATGGCCATGGACTACTTTATGAGATGGACCAAAGTAACTCCTTTAAAAGAAGTAACTAAAAATGTGATCCTCAACTTATTAGAGGAACTTGTAGCAAGGTTTGGCCTTCCTAAAGCAATCATATTTGATAATATGAATCCCTTCCTTGGTTCAAATATTTTGTAATTTTCACTCAAGAGTGGAATTTTCCTTCAAACTTTGTCCAACTAATACCTATAGGGGAATAGGTTAGCAGAATCAACCAACAAGAACCCCATAAGGTTAATTAAGAGGATCAATACTAACTAATAGAGGAAGTAACATAATCAGCTAAAGTTAGTTGTATGGGATGATCAATCAATCATAAGTAAATTCTAAAAAAATACACTTATGAATTATTAAATTATAAAGAAGTGGTCATGTTCATTTCGATGGAGATTCCTACTTTATAGTTGTTGTAAGCTATCAAAATAATAAAAAATGGAGTAATGGAGGCCAAGTTAGTGGAATTTCTCAGTCTTCAAGAAGAAATACAACAAGCTAGTGATGCTATGATCAATTGATAGTATGTATTTAACATATTGTTTGATAAGAAGGCATCCAACCTAGGATTTAAGCTAGGAGACATCGTTTTGAATATGACAAAAGGGATATGAAGCCAGGTCAGTATGCAAAGTTTGATTCCCTATGGAGAGGACCTTTTTGTATCATCGGTAATAGGTAGGGAAATTAATTTGAATTTGGAAGATGAAGAATGTAATGCCTTAGACATTCAGGTTAATAGAAACCACTTAAATCACTTTAACTAATTTATCAGCTTCACTTTGTACATAGTTAGTTAGTTTCCCTTTTCATTGTTGTTTCCCTTCAAAAATAAGTGTCATTTACACAAGCTACTATCTCATCCCCAAGTGTCCAACCTTATCTCCCCTTATTTTTAATCCTCTTTAATAGATGGTTATCTACCCTACTACCCTTATAATTAATGTTTAGGTGCCCCCAATTGCATGATCTCCCATAAGGATCACCACAAATATTTTGGGAGTGCATCCTCAAGTTTGTGTGTGGAACCCTTCTCATTTATGGGCACCCAAATTTAAAAAAGGTTAAATGATGATTTATCTAGGAGTGTTAACTAATAAATATCCCTCTCTTGATTGAATAAAACCTTTAAATGCCTTGAGAGTTTTTGAGATCACAAAGCTAAATAGAAAGTATTTAGAAAATAACTATGTGTAGAATTATGAGCAGGAAACCAATATCCAATGTTTTCCCAAAGTTTAGATAGGATTATTGAGAATAATTACAATATGGAACCTTTTGGGTACTCATTCACTAGATAACATCCTAAGAAGTAAATATCTCATAGATCAAGTGGTCATAGGGACCTTCCTACTCAATTTGTAAGAAATAAATAATATGCTTTTGCCCCTCCATAGCTGAAACCCATATTACCAAACATCAAGAGTGCTACCAAGGGATGTGACAAGGACCTGACACTGGTCCTTAACTATGTAGATGGGATATTTAATCCAAAATTGATAAAGAATATAAAAAACATGAGGGAAAGAGCTCATGCCGACATGATCAAAAAGGTTTAAAACAATAACTTCAAGTCATTTGACTTCAATAAATGGATATCTACCATGGCATAGTATACAGTGCCTCTCATATACCAGTGCCCAAATATTATTGCTCTATATGCAAAAAGATACAACTTGAACACTGAAATTATTATAGGTAACCACTTGAATGTAGACATTAGTGTTGACATGATGAGGGAGATGCTATGAATCCATATCAACCTATGCATAGACATTTGTAACATGGAGAGCTTATAGAATGTATAGGACACTTGTATCCAAAAGCTAAAATTCTTGAACTTAGATCTCTATAGTAATTATATAGAAGTGCCACCTTTATCCATCACTCTCTCAAGATTTATGGCATAAGATATGAGATACACCCTCTATATGTTTGAATTCATCTTTAGATTGGACTTAGACACTAATGTCCATGATTTCCAATTGGGTGTAGTCTTCCACTTAAAGATAGTGAGTAGGGAGAAGGCCTAATCAATGGAATTTACAAATGCCATCACTAATGCCATTCATAATTAACTGGTGAATTTTTTGACCTAGAAAACCTTCAAGTATTCTTCCTTCCTTTTCCACTTGATCTTGTACTAGAGATCCCAATTATTCTCACTATAATTCAACATCAATTCAAATGAGATGGGAATGTATCCCCATATGATGATCCCATATATATATATAGACCCATATCCATTCAGCCACATAGGATTATCATGAATTTATAGAGTGATTCCTATCTCTAGTCCTAATTGACCTCAGTCAGGAAGCCATTACCTTTATAATGATAGACCACCATAGAGCATGGATCACTGGGTGCAAAATTCCATTTGACTAGTTATTCAAAGCCCATTTTACATTCATTAGGGTTCAAATATTCAAGGAGGAGCCATTCTGGCTCCTACACATGCTCACAGGTAGGACCTTAGCCCTAGAGTTGGCCCACTAACTTGATGTAGTAGATTTAGTGTATGGTTTAGGATAAAAGAAGAAGGCCATTTATGATGTCCCCTTTTTGAGAGGGGGAATTATAGTTATTAGGTCACAAGAGCATCTACTTACACTCAAGCTGGTAGAGCTTGGCTTGGAGTAGATTAATGATCAATGGAATTATGACTCAACCAGCCACATTGCAACTCTACTTCCCCCTTTAAACATGAGCCCTATCTATACTTGGAAGAGTGGAAGTCGCCAATGAAATATGCCATTAAGCATTGTGTCTATCTTTCTAAGATCCCCTTGAACACCCACCAACCATGGGAGTGTTTTTACAAACTAGTCTAGTATTTTGATCTCTTGATGCTCATGACCAAGGTTCTAAGAGTGTAGATCATATAGAGGGGATGGAGCAAGTAAAAAATGGAATCCTATTGTAAATATAGGTAGGAAATTGGCTAGAGGGAGCTTAATTTTAAATTTATAGACACTGATGAGAAATTTGAGAACCTATGTGATGAGTATCATGAGAAGGATGCTCAGGCAAAAAAAGAGGTTTTGGTCAAATAAAAGGAAGAGGATATCCCCTTAAGAATAGAGGAGGAAGTTTTCATGATTTATAGTCCTATTTCCTAGCCCCCTCCTCTATATGCAATAGCCCAATAGCAGGAGTAGGTCACTATAGGGTAACTCAATTAGGGGTGGCTCAATCTAGCTCTGAGGTACAAGAATTTATCCCTCCTCCTAATCCCAAGTAAAATAATTTACACTTTTCTCACCTTCTCCTTTCCACTTCTTCATTTTCACCTTCCAATATTTCCACCATGCTTGTGTCACTTTCCACTACTTAGCCAATCACCATGCTTGTATTATTTTTCACTCCTCCACCTTCATCCACCATAATTACATCCATTATGGTGTAATCACCCACCACCCCTTTTTTTGGCTTTCCACCTTTCTCACCTTACACATTGACCATTCACCCACTCATCCTTGAGAGAACAACATCAATTGCTTCAAAGTATCAAGTGACCATTCCTTTTGTATTACCATAAGGATCCCCTTTATAGGGGAATTTATTCAATCATAGGAGAAATTTTACCAATAGTTGGAGATTTAAAGAAAATCCCAAGAAGCCTAGATAAAGAAAAGAAGGGGGGAAATGGCCAAGGCCTCAACAACACCACATAGGTGGTCATTCTTTGACCCCACATAAAAATATCTGATGATTGTATGCATGATGCCAATAGTAATCATTCCCCAAGAATATATGTAGATAGGGGATTGCTCAATTCAGGCTATTGGCCTAAACCTTAGCTAGACAAGGCCCCTTGATAGGGTCAAACTAATGGAGGAGACCCTGAATTCCATCATAATAGACTACATCAAGTCAAGCCATATACTAGGGAAGAAAGAGAAAGAACTCACAATAATTAAGGCCACCATTGACCACCTAAATGTAGAGGCTAGGGCCAAAGATATAAATGTCATAAAGATGAGTCCAACCCATAGAGCTATGTTAAATTTAAAATCTTCTAATTAGAATCTAATCAAGGCCCTAGTTGAAAATCCAAGTAGCAAAGCTGAAGGCCAAAATTGATGACATAAAAAGGCAAAAGTGTGTCATACAAAATAATCTATATGAAAAATAAATAGAGCTCACATAAACCTAAAAGAGTCTCTTAAAATCTATGAGCATGTAATAATAGATGCAGTAGTAGATGCAATAAGAGTCCTAGGCCAAGGACCAATAGATCTAATAGCTAAAGAATGACCTCACTAGTCCATTCCCAAGCTATAGGCATCCTCCCAATGATCCATCAGTTATATGTCTTATATTGGGAGAGGATAAAAAATGTAGCCTCAAACTTGAATCCAACACTTGGGTTTGTTATAGACTCACAATGATTTATTACACAAGTGAGTGCATCTATGGATCAGATCCTTGCCTTTATATCCCCCAAGGTCCAAGATTCATAGCTCCTAGTCCAAAAATTGTAAATCATGATGTATGAGATGTTCCAAGTAGTGGGGATGGCTAATAGAAGGTAGTCAGTGGTCAAGGTTAATGAATTCCTAAGCTACAACAAGGCCACATCAAAAAACAAGGAATTTTTGAATGATTTAGAGAAATTGGTTCAAGACATGAAGGGACACATTGAATAATTGGTCTAGTTAGGACTCCCCTCCCTATTCCTCATAGATAACATAGTCCTTTTAGAGGATAATATAAAAGAGCTATTGATCACAAAGCAGAATGACTAGACTATATTTGTGGCCCTAGGTTAGGCACCAAGTGTATCTGAGGTGGAGACCAGTTTGAAGCCTCTTACCCAGCATGAATTTTAGATGCAAGTAATTGTACAAGGTGTGAGCAACATCTCCTTCAAGGATATAATTAATCTAGATAGAGCATTTGAGTCTATAAAAAATAAGACTCAGTCCATAAAGGAAGAGTGGATGCCTTTGAAGGTGGCTCTTCAAAATTTATAAGTTTTGTGGGCCTCACCCTTTTTTATATTTTTGCTTTGACTATTATATGAAACCAAAAATTTTGGGTTCTTCCATCTACAGGTGGATTCACCTAAAATTCACTAGGAACTATGGATTAAATCCTTGTTTTGAAGATTTTGGGCAATTAACTTCTTGTCATGGATGTGCTTAGAAAGTTGGGTAAATTAGTATCCACCTCTTCTTTCCCAGGTTCCCCTTTTTATTTTTGGCTAATTCTTGGGTCCTTCCATTAGTGCCATATGGTACCCCCACTCTCATTATTTTCAAAAGAGTTCTCATCTTCCCCAAGAGTATTTCCAACTAGCCATGTGGCATCACAATTCTCTTTGAGAGAAAAGGGTTATTTTGTCAATTATTTAAGGTGCACCATTGGCTGATGAAATAATAGGGAAGGACCACTATGCAAGTATAACTCAAAGGGAGAAAAAATTACACATGGCATAATGATGCTTATCTAAGGCAAATTTTTTTTAGAGTTTTGAGTTGCACCATTAGCCAAGGGGAGAAGGCCCCATTTCCAACAAAAATTCCAAAGGTAGTTTGGAGGGAAACATGCATCACCACAATGCTTCTTCTCAACATCATGATAATCATGAGACATCAAATTTGTGTCATACCTAGGCTTTTAAGACCAATTACACTCATGATTTCAATCTCCCCCTTTCATTTTCAATAGCATCATCATGAGCATGAATGCCAAGGTCTAGGTGTCATTTCCTTGTGAGGCCATTGTGCCTATATATTGGGGTATTCTTTATTTTTTAAGGGTCTAGGAGTTAGATAATAGAAATGGTTTTAACAATTGATATAAGAGAGCATCCATTATAATATTTCTAATTCTAAATAGAAATAGTAGTATTTATTATCTTTCATTTCAAGACCCTAGCAGGTACCCCTCATAGGAAGGATTGAATAGTTTATACTATGCCTTTGGGTCTTTTGTATTTTATTCTCCACCCAAAAATGAAGAAGATGTGATGTTTTGTGTCAAATTGTATGGAATAAATTTTTGTCTATTATTTTTTTCATTTACTTCTATAGCATTGTCTTTTATTTATATTACAGGCTTTAAATCATGCATATGCTCTTTTAAATCATCTATAATGTTTTAGAGGTTCAAGATATTTTATGCAATATTAGGAATGGATACATTAAGCATTCTAGTACATCACCTTAGATAGTTTTATTTTTTCTTTATTTGTATTTCCTTCTTCCCATTTTTCCTCCCCAATTAATTTGAAGAGTTGGCTTCTAAAATCCTAGAGGTCACTTCATAGATCATAATTTCAATCCCACATCTATAAATCTTCCCATAATAAATTATTCACCAAGAATTAAATTTTTAGGCATCAAAATGTTCTAATCATATCATGTAAGACTTATTTAAATGCACCAAAATAGGAATACTACTCTCTCTAACACTTTGAGTATGAATAGATCAAGTTCCAACAATTATTCCAATGCAAGGATCAATTAGTAAAAGATCACACCAACGTATTCCATGAATGCTTTGGAAACTTGCAAGATAACTTGAGTGAATAACATAGGTTTATTAATTACATCATCATAATCTCACCTTATATCCATGTGAATTTGGATTTCTTGACTTATAACACTCTGGGGTAAGCCTATCACAACACTTCTAAAATTTAATCCAAGTAAAATATGAAGAAGTGTACCACTTCTTCATCTAGCATAGTGCACAAGGCTTATACTCACTAGGGTGGTTGCAATAGGGGAAGGATATATAGGTATAAATATAGTGATTTTTTTAATATAAATTCAAACCTATGGAGGATAACATCACTTATGACATCATACCTCTAGAGGTCTATAACATCTTATTAGGAATACTAATATGTATCGCCATGAAGATACATTTCAATCCAAGCCACAACATTGGATTATCTAGGTGAATGATTTATTCTACCACATGTTTGAGTCAAGAACCATAACCAAATTCACCTTGGTATCTACCAATAAATGTCATAAACTTATCTTGCATGCACATAAATTCATGTTACTTATGGTTCACCTTGACATACTTATGCATCAGATAATAAAGCACACCCTAGAATTTCACAACACTCACATAACATTACAAAAATAGTAGCTCAAAATGTTATTGAAGTAGAAAAATGAAGTCTTCATAGAACCTAGAGGCCTTCCAAAAAACTACATATTAAAACATCACATCAATTTGATCCTTAGATCCCCTTTTCTAAATATCCCCTATATCATAAATTAATTCTTACATACGTAAGACATGCTAGATAATGCACAAACATGAAATATAATAATTACTTATAGTAATTTCATATCATGATAAATCACAATAAATGTAAGATAATAAGGTATCCAATTGCCTTAGCCAACCATCAGTTCATGTGCTCATCATGGTGATGGTCACGTGTATCCACAACTTCATAGACTAGGAATCCCTTTACTCAACTAACTAGGAATTTGTAACAACTTACAATACTTATCTGACCAGCTTCTCTACAAGCTTAGACATCTATATGTTCTTAATGGTGCACCTTGCCCATGACTCATCAAAGATAACCTTGAGACATTTTAGCATGAAAAATACTCTGGCCACATTATAGTAGCATTTATACTAGCTACACATGCACATAAAAATGGAATTCCACAACAAATATTACATTCCTTGTTGCATCTCTAAGCCTATAATAAAAAATGAAGGACTTTACATACCTCAAGTAGTTTTGTCCAGACCATGGGAATTTATCAACATGGATTTCATATTAGGTTACCTAAAAAAATATGATGAAATGATGTGTTTTCTATATTGGATATGTTATATAAGATGTATATCATGGTCACTTGCAAGGACATTGACATAGTTGGCACTATGTAATATTTCTCCAACCATGTTTCAGTTCATTTTGGGTTTCCAACACCTATCATCTCCAATCAAGATCTACACTTTGTGAGTCATTTTTGGCAAGCATTATAGGGACTTTATGGGTATGTAGTTGGATCGGTTGATGACCTTTAATCCACAAATATATGGATAAATTGAAGTGGTCAATTACACACTTGTTCATATTTTATGAATTTAAAAATATACACATAATTGCATTTGGGATTATAATCTCTTATACATTCAACATGCCTACAATAGAGCCATTCATAGATATACTAGTCATAGTCCATTTCAAACATGTCTTGGGTTTCAACCTTTAAAACTTCTAGACATATTCTATTTTGCATCACTTAGTACTAAGCTTCACTTATAAGAACATGAAGTTGATAAATTCCAAGAAGTTTCTAGGAAACATTCAGTCTGTTCATTAGTAGGTTTAATAGATCATGTTTCACACACAAGTAAAGTATAAAGAATTTCATGATGCACTTGACACACCTCATTCATTTTGATTTTTTTATTAAGTCTGGTTGCACCTTCAAAGGAGTGCTTAAAAGGTCCAAACTAGAAGATCAATCCTATACACTATGGTCCTTACACCATCTTATACACAGCTGGTGAGAATGCATTTGTTCTTTATCTACCTCCATACTTGGTCATGCACTAAGTCTTTAAAGTGGATATTCTCAAACACTACACTCCACCATGTCTTGATCCAGTAGTGATAAAACATCCTTATGATTTAGATCTTGAAAACTTTCACCCCACATAAAAGGACCAAATCATCAAAGTTGTAGATATGTGCACTAGCCATGGCACACATAAACTTTTCTAAGTAATCAAGGTTGGATGATATGTTGATCAAGCTAAGTAGTACACTTTTTAGCAACTTCAAATGTAGTTCCCTCAATTTTACACCAATGTAATTGAGACCATTTCTCTTCAAGAAAGAGTGAATGATCCATGTATAACTATTGCATAGATGAACACACTCCTCATTTATTCTACTACATAGAGCTCACACCTCTCACATAATCATGTTCACTCCTTTGCCTTAATTTTTCTAACAACATTATTCATAAGTATTTCCCCTCCTTACATAATTTCATGCATTGATCTCCTTATATCATAGCCTATACACCCCCAATACACACCTCACAACTTATAATCCTACTCACTTCACTAGAATTTGTTTACAAACTTACTTGTTCCTTTGGGCCCCACTATAGCAAAACCATGTGCTAATATTCCCCAACCATGTGGCTAATTCAAATCACCAAACTACTTATTGTTGCATATTTGGTTCCTTATTATATTCACTCACCTATTCCACTTTATTCTTAGACTCAACCATCAATAGAAGATATTTTAGTCAGCCATTTCACATTATAGACATTGACTATAAGATTTTAAGGTAAGGAGATAACAAGTATCACAAACCACACTTAAAGGCCAACTACCTAAACAACACACGAAGTCAAAAAGAGGTGAGGATGGTATCAAATAAAACCCAAAATTAAGAAAAATTATATGAAGGTTTAAGCTAAGATTTTTTAGTTATATAACCATGCTTGGTATAGTCCCTTTCCTTTATTGGCCCTTTGTTATTTATTCACTCTCAATGCACACCTAAAATTCCTCTTACTTAATAGTTAAAGATAATAAAATTAATCAATAAATTAATTTAATCAATTATTCATAGTCATCCACACCAAGTAACACAAGTATTCACACATATATATTCATTTAAACATATATATAATTGCCAATATACAAGTTTATGAATAATGATCCTACATTATCTAAGTCAATATATCTCATAGACATAATCATATTCATATTTTAAACATCACATAAAAGAGATGCAAACATTATAAATTCCTAATTAATCAAAACATTATTGATAATAGGTCTTTCTCATGGTTCCCAACACATGACAAGCCTTCATAAAAATTGTGCATGCCTCAACTAGTCATGTCTAAAAACACAAATTCATAATAAAAATTAGATTAACCATAATACCATAGTCATTAATGTTAAATATGAAAATTATACAAAATAGGGCCTTACATCCCCCTCTCCTTATGTATAATTCCTCTTAGAAGTCACTAAAATAGGTGAGGTTACCAAACCCTCAATGCAACATCTTTTAAAGTAATTATTGATTCATCATATTTTTTTAACTAGACTCTAACCTAGTATAAGTCTTTGCCTCTAATGTCTAGCATTCTATATGCTATAATCCTTCCTTTGTTCCAAAATTATAGCTCCATTGATCTCAACCTACAAGGCCATATAATCCAATACATGATCAATGTCAAATACATACTAATGCAAAAATGATACATGAAATGCATCATGAACACAAGATAGGCTTGGTGGAAAGGCCATTAGGCTAATGGTCTACAAGATATTGAATGGCCTTATAAAATGAGGTTCCAACTTAGAACCTTTTTTATAATGGATAGGTCTCTTGTTGGGTCTCACCCTCAATAATAGTTTATCACCAACATTAAAATGATAATAAATCTTATTTGCATCACCATACTTGTTTTTCTAATCCCTAACAGTCTCAAGGTGATACTAAATCTTATCTTACTTATTGCTCTATGTATTATAACATGGTAGGGCCAATCATGACTTTATCCTCAAGTATATCCCAACTCAGATGGGTTATACATGCTTGGATATACAAAGCTTGGAAAGGTGCCATCTTAATTAAACTATGATAGTTATTATTATAAGTTGATTTAACTATTTTGGGAATTATGGAATGTAAAACACTAAGTAGATAAAATTATAAGTATGTACACTAGTGAATAAATATAATAATATTAATAGCCACTAATTTATAAAATAACTAATTTATTAACTTAGCCTATAAATAGTAATGAATTATATTGGAGGTACTTATCTAGAAAATATGACTAGGATAGACCAGTGGCAACCTAAATTATGGTGTAAGATTAGTGCAGGGTGTCATCAATAGGAAATAGGTGTCAGAGTCCTCTTTAAAGAGTAGCACGATCTTTTTACCAATATCACATTGTGATAATGTCTTCATGTGTCATGCTAATGATCTTGATAGATAAATAGTGAGTTTATAGGAAGATGCTCACCTTGTTCTAAGAATATTGTGTCTATATGAGTGAGTCGTCAATTATTTTTTGTCTTTTTTTTTATAGATATCAATGTAAAACCTTAAGCCTCTATGATTTATTAGGTTTTGAGGAACACAATTATAATTAGAGTGGCATTAGTAGGGTAGTTTATATGTGACCTCAACACCCCATTACTAAGTGTTGCCTACATACCAATACCTCAAAAAGAGATCAATCCCAATGTAGTTCTCCCAATATAAGTGTGGTTTCAAGTGCAATTAATTGCTAGTATGAATGCCAATTTAATTAATTTGACTGTGTATTGAGAATAGAAACTAGAATAATATGAGCTTTGGGTTACTATAGATGGGTATATGTAGAAGTAGGCTAGAATAGGGATTAATGACCTTAATTTTCATAATTATTTCTAAGTTTATTAATAAGAATTGGCATCTATTTTACATATAGTGGATAAATTAATGATAGTGGTCTTTATATAGTGCTTTGGTTCATGTCAATAAATGAAATGAGTCTTAGGCTAACCCTAAAATTATTTGAAAAGTATAAAGATATTTTTTATGAATAAATGAGGATAAGGGTCAATAGTGCTTCCCCTTTTCCAATAGCATGGTGAGTTATAGACCAAAGGGTCATGATATTGTCTAAGTGGCTAGAACAAATGAAAAAGGTGATGGATGCATAGGTGATGACTCAGTGCTACTTTTAATAGATCATGGCATGGGCTAGATACATATAAAAGCTAGAAAAAGATCAAAAGAGGCCCTAAGATACGTATGAGGATAAGTTAAAGTTAGGGTGTTCTCAAGTGACCCTCATTACAATAAAATGACATTCTACATTACCACATTTTCCCCTTGACCTTATTTTAGAAATGTAGTAAATCAAAATGAATAGGATAAAGCAAATCGAGATGCACATATACTTAACTAAGAAATATCAAAATTAAATAAAAAATGAGTAAAGAATGAATACACCCCAATGGGTACATGAACCAATGAAAAAATCTAGAGACCTCATGTATGTGTAGATGGTGATTAAATAGTGAATAACTTGGAGTGGGCTAATGGATTTCCCAATTCCCATGTGTGGGTGGCTCAAGAACTCAAGTCAGACTTGAATCCATCATTTCCTACCCATTCTCAGTGGATCATAATCTATGAATAACTTGTATTGGATTGATGAGTTTTCCAACCTTGTCATGTAAGGTGGCTTAAGAATTTAATTAGTATATGACTCCATCATTATCTACCCATGTGTAGTAGATGTATATGAATCTAAAACTATGTGATGTAAATAAAAATGTGTAATATGGATCTAGGCCATATGGAAACTCTAAAATATAAAAATAGCTCTAGGATACTCTGGGCTACTCAAGAATGTCAACTATTATAGATGGAATGAGGCATCAATTTGGTGTGATCCTAGTTTAAAAATGGTACATTTGGTGTCTAAAGTATACAACATGGATGATGACATGGATTTTTCATCCCATTTGAGATCAATGGTGCAAAAATGATCATATGGGGATAATGTGTTGTGCACATCCCTCTAATTTTGATATCTGAGCATATGGATGTTGAAATGAGTCATACTAATATGTGTTTGTGTATATTTGAAACTAAAATGAGAGTGATCATGCTACAAATGATGCCCCCAATTTGAGAAAACCAATGTAATCTATGTAAAAAATTACTATATATTGAACATGTATGATAATCTATGATTGAGACTATATAAATTTGAACTATAACTATTGTATATTTTTAAAAATTCTAAAATATTTTTTTGTTTGAGCCTAATGGATAATCATTCAGTCCCCTTTGCTAATAGCACATTATTTTATATAAATTTTTATTTCACTATTTACCAAATGTTTTGTTTCTAAGTAAAATTGAGATTGATCTAGGTATGACTATGTTTTAATGTATTTTCTTCAGTTTGAGCTTTCTAATCTTTGTCTACATGCTAAAAACTATGTTTTGAGTGCACTAGGATAGTCTAATCTATGTGACAAACCCTTTTGAATGCCCCCTATTTTTAGGGGTGTTTTTTAACCTATAAAATAACTATCCTCAAAATAAAATCTATGCATCACATTTATTATACTAAAAATATATGATATATGTGTGATAAACTAGTATAATGTGTATATATGACATCAAATTGTAAGAAAGATTGAGCATCAGTTGGTAATGTGTGATGTATGTTAGATATAACATTCATAAGGTTTTCAAGATAGATATAAAAATTAAATCATGTATATGAATAGAAAATCTGAATATAATCTTATTAAATTACCTAGGGGGATGGGGCATGGTGTCTATTAAGGCACCCAAGGAGGAAGGGGAGATGCATGAGGTACCTCATGGCATGACAAACTAGATGTGAATGTAACAAGTAAGAGACAAGTGTCATGTTAATGATTCATGCATGAAAACATACATACAAACACATGAGGCATGCAAAGTAGGCTAGGGGAAAATATAGGGGACATGGACACATGTCACTAAGTCTAAGAATGAGCATACATACAAGGACATGTTTAAATGTCCACATATGTAAATAATAAGCAAGGTTGGTTTATAGACAAAAAGGACATGTTTAAATGTATGAATACATAATTAATAAGCACACAAAAGGACATAGTCACATGTCTAAAGCATAAACATAATGAAAATAATTTTCTTAGAGCCATAAAACAATGACATATTCAAATTCCCTTGAATAGATGTAGAAGTAAAGAGACAATCAAATCTAAACTAGTAAATCAAGAAATTAAAGTGTACATAATCATGGGGTATAAATCTATATAAGATCATTGATGTACATAAGCTGAGTCTATAGTATTAGTAGTTATAAAAAAATTAGTGTAGTATAGGATGATCAATATCAAGATATAATCAATGCTAAATATTTGATGTGCAGTATATAAAGATATAAACTGGTAAACTAGAAGTTGTGTATATGATGCCCCTAATGGAAAAATATAACAATGATTAATGTGTATATGTGTATGTGCCCCTAATGGGTAGATAGTATAAAATATAGATTTGTTTAGAGGACTTGCATCCTGTAGTAATCTATGAACACTTGAAAGGAATAAGTGAAGCATGTATGTATGATAAAACCAACTATACTAGCATATATAATCTAATTAAAATATGGAAAATAGAAATAATGTAATATCAAAATGTATACAAATTGAAAATTGTATTTTCTAAGCAATATTTGAATTTTTTGAATTTTTGAACATATTGTATTATTTTTGTGTTTTTTAGAGTATAAGATATGTACAAGCAATATGAAAATGAAATTATATACAAGGAGAAAGATAAGAGGAAACATATACAAGTAAATCTTGAGTTGTTTAAATATATAATCTTTGTAGATGCATGATGTTAATTATATTATTCATTTCCTCACTGTCGAATGAAGCTATATGGTATATCTTAGGGCTAATATTTTCTAAAATTAAATATGGGCCAAGCCAATTTGGTTGGAACTTTCCTTGTGTCTCTTATTTATAATTGGCATTTATAAGGTTCTCTTTTAGAATAAGATCATTGAATTCAAATTATATGTTATGAACATGCCTATTATATGCTTGTGGGATTCCTTTCTATTATGTTATAAGGTGTTATATGGCTTTGATGCATGTGTGATCCAACCTTCTAAGTCATGAAGGTGTTTTTCTCTGCATTGGTCATTTTTGATAAGCCCTTTGAGGGATACCATAAGGGTGGGATTTCTAATTCTATCAGGATAACTAGTTTAGTTCTATAAACTAATGAATAAGGAGTAGCTCTTATTGGTGTGTGAATAATAGTGTAGTAAGCCCATAGTGCATAGATGAGCTGATTATGCCAATCATCACCAAATTTGGTAATGTTTTTTCTTATCATATTATTAATTATCTTGTCTATATCTTTTGATTTACCATTAATGTATGGGTATTATGGAGTAGAGAATGTGTGTTGGATAATTAGGAGATAATTTCTTTAATGTTTTATTCTTAAAATAGATTCAATTATTTGTAATGATTATTGCCAGTAAGCTAAAATGAGAAATGATGTTCATCATGAGAAAGAAATGTATAATTATCATTTTCTAGATTGTATTAGAATGGATTCCACCCACTTATTAAATTATTATGTAGATATAATGATAAATTTATGTGCCCCTACTAATTTTACATTGATTTTACCAATTTGAACAAAGCCCCATAATATGAATGGCCATGGGGAGATAATAATTGTAATTTTTGTGAAGGAACATGGTGTAAATTACTATGTCATTGACATTTGTTGCATATTCTTGGAATAATATTTCCATGGTGGGAAAATAATATTATTCTAAATTAATTTGTGTGGCATTGCTTTCCCACTAAAATGGTCACCACATTCACTATTGTGTACTTGGTTGATGGCCAACTTAACTTCATTGAATGTCAAACATCAGAATGAGTGAAAATAAAAATTAAGTTCAAATAATTCTCCATCAATGGTGATGAAATGAAGGGAATTTATTAATAATTTTCACTTATCATTCCTAGTGAAAATATATGGCATGATAGATTTCTACAAAAAAATTTAAATATTATAAAACCATTCTAATGATTTTGTACTACACATGGTGGATAAATTTGATAAAGCTATGAGATAATCATGGGATATTGATTGTGAATATAATAATTTAATATTTAATATAGCTTAATCATCAATGTTGTTAATCAAAATCAATTATGCTACACTTACCATTTCATTTGTGTGTTGATTGTGTTTTCAAGGAATATTTTTGATAAAGAAGTATTAAAATTAAGCACGTAGACATTGACCCATATTATTGTATGGAATTAAGAATTATTTATTGGTTTGGTATACAATTGTGACTTGATTAATAAGAAAATGTGAATCCCCATAGACCTTAAAATATTTTACTTGGAGATCCTAAATTTTATAAAGCCCAAGGATAAGTAACTTATATTTTTTGATATTATTTGTGCATGAGAAACTTAATGATATGTAAGTGGCACTATTTTCCATAGTGTAGGGATAAATAAAATTATAGCTCTAGTACATGATGCACATCTAGAACTTTCAAATAACATCATCCATGTGTTAAAATTAATGTTGTAAGTTGTGAAATTATCTCAAAAGTTATTGTTGATATGATTGGTATCTAATAGTGGTGTTGTTGACAATTGGTCTACAATTATTTGGCCCTTTATTATTATTTTTAATATGATTTTTGGATCTAACTTTGTGATTAGTATTATCAATTTGGACATAGAGTCAAAGAGGTGTGATTTTGACATAATAAATTTTAAACGATCTATTTTTATAATAACCTATGTCTCATTATTGATCATATAGTGTCAGAGCTTTTGTGTAGCGAATACAAGTGATAAAAAGAGTTTTTCCATTATGGAAAAAAAAATCATAATAAAAAAATTTGCAACTAATGTATTAAATATCTCAATATTTATTTTGGTCATCATGTTGTGTCAAGAATCCCTCAAGTGCATAATCAGTCACAAAAATTTAAAAATAGAGTGGCCTATCAAGTATGGATGGTACCAAGAAAGAAGAATTCAAAAAATATTATTTAAGTGAATTAAAACTTTCTTGGCATGCAATATTCCATTCAATTATTGTATCTTTATTAAGTAATATTGTGAATAATTGAGTCTCATTTGTTAGTTGTGTCATAAAGTGATGTGTTTCTTGAATTGATCCCTGTAAAGATCAAATTTGTTTTAAGTTTATAGGAGGAGACATATCCATTATATATTTGAATTTATTTCGATCTAACTCAATGTTATGTTTAGATATTATGAATCCCAATAATTTACTAGTTGTGACACTAAAGACACATTTCTTGGGATTGAGTCATAAATTGTATTGTCTCAACCTTTCAAAAATATGTTTTAAATAAATTGCATGATGTTGTCTCTTTTGATTTATCTCATAAATCATCAACATAGTCTTTAAATATTTTATGAATTAGATCATGAAAAGTGTGGGCTATAGTTCATTGGTATGTTGATGCATTGTTATTTACTCTAGAAGTCATGACTATATAGTAAAAGTTACCCCATGGTGTGGTAAAAGAATTTTTTTCTAAATCTTCTTTAGCTATCTTGATTTGATTATAAGCGACAAAACCATCCATGAAAGATATCATATCATATATGACTATGGAGTCTACTATCATATTCATTTTAGGTAGGGGAAAGTCATCCTTATTACATGTTTTATTTATATCTCTAGAGTTGAGACAACATCAAATTTGTCCATTAGGATTAATAATACCCATTCAGGGTGAGAAACTAGTCAAAATAATCCTACATCAAAGAGATATTGGATCATATCTATGACTAATAGAGCCACCTTAAAATTCAGTTTTAGAATATTTTATTTAACTAGCTTTGCATCTAGATAGATTCAGATCCTATGTACCATGATATAAGGATTGATGCCTAGCATATCTGAATAGGACCAAGTAAAAGTTTTAGGGAAGTCCTTTAAAATCTATCGAATATCTAGATCCTCATCTTTGCACAAGGTGAAAGCTAATAATGTTATGCGAGGATCATTTTTCATGACATAATTCAATTTAATTGTCTCTTCATTAAGTAATGTAGATTGATCAGTGGTTTTATTTATTGTATGTAGTGTATCATTTGTATTAGTTGGGATATTATTTGGAATGTCAAAAATATCACTAAAGTATGCATGGGCATTCATGGAATAAATAAACCTATTTTTGTGATAGAAGGAAGGGAGATCCTCATATGCCCCAAAGAATTATAGGAGGGCTTCATCTTTTTGGAATTCATTAAAAGTAAGTAGATATAGAGAAATAATATCATCATTTAGGTTAGGGTACACAACTAAGAGTGAGGAGATATGATTTTCCATATTATCTATTTGTGGAATAGGTGTACAAAACACTATATACAAAGAATCATGGTGGGAATACTTAGAATTAGATTTTTTATCCTTATATATGAGTCTTTGCCTACCTTTTTGATCAAATGCCTCAATAGGATTAAGAATTCATTGTTCATGTTTTATGAGGTCTTATCTTGTGTATCCCATTTTTATGAAATACTTTATTGAAAATAGATAAGTAAATATATTATCATGTATGTTTGAGTTGTCTATGGGAGTCATATGTAAATTGTATAAGTTTTTTGTCAAAATCCATGTGAGGAATATAATTATGTGTAGGATTTATATTATGACAATATTTTGATAGTTCTTTATCCATACAACATGCGTATATATAACCGTTGTAACTAAATTTTAAACATCCATGTGAATTTGAGGGGACTACATGAATATCATGAATATAAGGTCTCCTAAGCAATATATTATAATTAATATTGTTGGGCATAACTTGACATGTTATAGGTTATGTTCTAGGTCCCAATGTAATATTTAGTGTCATCTAACCCAAAACTTTATGTTGAATATTATCAAATCCTTAGATGTTCAGATTAGAATGATCCAAATCCTTAGCATTTATATTAAAAATTTAGATAAAATAGATATTACAAATATTTAACCTTGATCCAATATTGACTAACACTCATTTGACACCCACATCATTAATTTGTAATTTGATGGTTGATCAATGATGTGTTGAGGTGGAAGATCTCATTTTTTAAGGAAATATGCTCTTCAGTCCATTTCATAGGATTGATTATAATATTAATGTTAAAAGAGGTTCCTAATGCAAAAAAAACATGCTAAGGATGAGGATAACTAAGTTTTGTTATATTGCATAAGATGGTATAAAGAATTAATAATTAATAGAATCATGACAGAGATGAGTTATCAAGTGATAGATAAGAACTAAGAGTAATCCAAAGATTTATTAAGGTTTTTAGACCATTTATATTTATTTAGATAAGATTAAACCAAACATTAAACATGATAATGTAGATAAGAAATAACATAATAAATGTAATAGGTAACCATAACTAGAAAGTCTATATTGATCTCAACAAAGGGTCATCTTCTTATTCATATAAACATATATATTTATAGTCACTACAATTCCTAAATATTCATATTCTTCTTGTACATTAGTTCTAAAAGAGTATATTATCTATCTTCTATCCATTTATAACTCATGAAGGATAGGACAAAATACATATAGCTAACAATTTCATACATAACACATGAATATTCAAAGAATATCCTATGTAGCTTTACTTATCCTTTTTCTTCTCCCAAAACTTTCTTGGACTTAAAATTTTGTCTCATCCTAATACAATGTCATAGGTTCATCTAATTATGTGTTGAGGGTATAATATTAAAAATTGGGTAGAATAGCAAGAGTCACAATAATCATTCAAGGTACTATTTCTGGTTTTCACCTTTTGTACACTTCTTAGTTGCTCTTTAGGTTTTTCAACTAAGTAACATACCAACATACCACCCTTTTGGGTTTTCAATAGGATAGCATAACTAGGTGGTTACCCTTTACATTTTTTCAACCATCTAGCCCCACTTATCTCACTAATCATCCCCAATACAAAAACTTGCTCAAAACATTACAAAAAATTTCCAAAATTTGTGCATTACACAATACTCAACTGGAAGAAGGTGGAGTTGCTGAAGAACATTGGCCAATAAGATCCTTCACACAAAATTGAGTATTCATGCACTATGTGAGTTTTTTTTAGAGATTTTATAGTGGTTTGTAAATAGTAAATTTGAGGATCAGGACCACCTCACTATAGAATGGAGCTAGGTTAGTTTTGAAGGCATTCTAATTGAGCATCACTTCCTAGACCATGTGAATCAAGACACACATTAGTGTGTAACATCCAATGAGTTATTTAAATTTAAAGTCATTATTGGTACTCATTTATACCTTTATATTTTTGACCTTTAATTAAATTTATTCACTCATTTGGTCTAACTTTTTTACGTGTCATTTTGCTTGAAGACCTATAAATGCACTACACCATAGGTCTTGCTACCAACTAAGGATTTTATCACACACATTATCCATAAAATTGAAATATTTATAGAGAGAAAGGTTAGTTTCATCAATTGAGGTGGTATGGTTGTGCATGGTTATGATAGCCATAGAAGCTATAATGAAGTTTGTGTTGGAGCTAGTAATGGAACTGTGAAGATATTACTTTCAGTCCAAAAGAATGTGTGTGAGCTTATGGAATTGGAGGGATATGATTTCAATCATGCTTTGATACTACTATAGTAGATTCATCAAATCAATGGCATTAGTCTTAAATTTTTGACCCAAGATGCCGATAGGGAGAAGTTGTTATGTTATGCACCAATCCTTTGTAATATCTTTGTGAAATTATTTTTGGTGAAAGTTCCTATCATGCAACACTTTTTGGCTTTGGTTGTGCACTTCTTGTGTCCATGTTTATTTATGTCTAAATTCATCCATCCAATTTAATTCCAAGAGATGATTAGTAAGATACTCTTGATCTCCGAGTCACATGACCATGGCAATGCATAGTTTGGGTACTAGATATTCCATCGACATGACTGATTCTAGACCATACACCAACTAGAATGATGTAAATCATGTAGATATTTTTTAATGTGTGTGATATACCCATAAGAGTGTAGAAAATTTATCTTCTTAGTCATATTTCTTGACATCATATATTTTTGTAATCATTTTCTCTAGTACATTATTAGAGGATTTAGCTTGGCGATTAACCTATGTATGATAGGTAGTGATTTTATGATGGGAGATCATAAACTCTTCAGTCAAGGCCTTAATGTTATTATTTATAAAGTGTGTTCCTCTATATCTAACTAAATTTATAGGGCATCTAAACTTGGTAATGATATTTTCATATAATAACTTCATTGTGTCCTTCTCACCATAGCTAGGTGTGGTAGAAGCTTCAACCCACTTAGTAAAATAATCTATCATGATAATGATGTATCTAGCTTTGTTATGTTTTCTTGATGGCTTGACTGGTCCAATAAAATCAATACCCCATTGTTTGAAATTCTACTCTACTAACATGGGTTGCAATAGCATCTTATCTTTCTAGATTGGTTTACCCATGCATTAGCAGACATTTTAGTATTGTACAACTCTATATACATCCTACAACAAATTTAGTCATCATAGTCCACTTTGTATAAATTTTTTAGCTGTAGCATCTCTTGTGAAATGTCATCTTATGATTCCTTGATGAATTTCCTCCAAAAATTGAGGTCATTCATGTTTGAGGACAACCCGACATAGGAGGAATTCATCCTTTCCCAAGTGATATAGAATTCCATTAATGATGGTATATGGTAGTGCTCTAGTCATAAACTACTATTTATCCCACTCTTGAAATTGTGTAGGGAAGATTCCTTGATTAAGGAATTTTGTGATGGATTTAAAGTTTTTAGGAATTTTAGAGATAGATAAAAGATGGGCATTAGGAAAGTCTTCTTGTAATTCTTCAACTCTTCCCCATATGGGATAAGGTTGAGGTGGTCTAGTCCTACATTATCCCTTCTTGGCTTGACATTTATGTGCAAGTGAAAATTCTAAAATAACATCAACCATTGAGAGATACATCCTCCTAGAATTAGTTTTTTTACCAAAGATCACAAGACTTGATGGTCATTAAAGACTTTAAATGGTGTTGCAAGTAGATAATGATAGAATTTATGAAGTGTGAACATGATGGCTAGTGTTTTTTGCTCAATTATTGTATAGTTTTTCTCTACATCAGATATTTTATATCTATAAAAGTGGATAGGATGGTCAAGTGTACCATATCTATGTTTCATAACTATAGCACCAACTATAATTCTTAAAGCATATACATGTACGTGGAAAGGCTTATTCTAATCTGGAAAAAACTAGTATGGGCTTAGTAACCAGTCATTATTTCAACTCAATGAAAGTTACTTGACATTATGAGGTCTAGATAAATTTTGAATTTTTTTAGTAAAGTTTCCAATGGAGATGAAATATTTGTGTATCATTTTAAAAATTTGTGGTAGTAGAATGTATGTCTGAGAAAATATCACACTTTAGTAGAACTAACAGGTGGCGACATACTTAGTATTACTATTATTTTTGCCTAATCTATCAAAATACCTTCACTGCATACTACATGTCTAAGTAATACTCAAAATGGTAAAAAAAACATTTATTAAATTTCAAAGTGATGCACAAAGATTAGAATCATTCCAAAATTAAATACATCTTAGATAAATGCTCTTTTAATAGGGAGAAGACTACCCAATCATCAAATTAAAATTTAAGGAATCATGAATGCAATCCTTGAATGTTGTAACCACTACATGAGAAAATACCATAGGTGCATTCTTAAGGCTAAAATGCATGACCTTATATGAAAAATAACCCCACTATGTTGTAAAATTTGTTTTGGATTGATCTTCTTCTATGATCAAGATCTGATGATATTCATTGAAACCATATGTGAAATAATATACTTCATGTCCTATGATAGAATCCAAAACTTAGTCTATGAATGGTATCGGAAATGGATCATTTACGTGGGCATTGTTTAGAATGTGGTAGTCCCTACATACTTGAATGTATCTTATTTTATTAGGTTGAACTACTAAGGGGCTTACCCAATCAGGTTTTTCTACTAGATAGATTATCCTTGCATCCTAAATTCTATCTAATTTTGCCTTTACTTTCAGTTTCATAATTGAATTGATATTATTTGTTCACTTATTGATCAGCCATGCATGTTCCTTTAGTTTAGTGTGTATATTTCTAAAACATGGTTTGACTCCTTAAACTTTTAATAATTTATTGGGAAAGATGTCTTTGGAATACCTCAAAATTTGTAGAGCTTTTGAAATTTTAGTTTCTATCCAATAATCACCTATGCTTGCTAGTTTTGGAACCTCCTTAGTTCCAATATTAGTGACATGCTTCTTGATAGGATACTAATAAATATTATGTTTTTCATCATATATATATTCTTGTATAATCCTTTTCCCTTCTTATTTGGTAATTTAGATTCTATGCATCTTATCTTCCTTAGTCAGTGTTGTGCCGGTATCCTTGAGTGGTTCTACAAGTCACTTAGGCTCAAATAAATCATTCAAATCAAGGTCACCATTAGAGTCTAAATCTTAATTATCCTATGCCTCATATTATATGTGGTGATATGGCTATGTCAAATCTTATTCTTCATTCTTATTATATTTTTACCTTTGTAATTCCCCATTAAGATCAAAGGCTACATTTTTATACGTAGTAGATTTTGTTATAGTGCTCAAATTTTTGGTGCACCCATGGCATAATAAATACTTGAGTTTCTATAGTGTATTATGGATTAGAGGATTTTTTTATTCAAACACAAAGGTCTATATAAAATCAATCTATAATTTTTCCTAATGATTGGTCTCCCTTCTACATTCCTAGTGCATGTACCATACTACTAGTAGTAGAGCAAGTCTATAGTGGAAGATGTGAACCTAGTATTTTGGTGAGACATGTTCCTCATTTCAAACTTCAACACACTTATGTACATGAATTTTTGGGAACTCACCTTATTGAAATAATGGCCAATTGGTGTGGATGATCTATAGTACTTTTAATTTATTGATCATGAGCTCATAGGCATTATCCCATTCAATCTAGTTGTTATGATGAGTTTCCCACCATATCACAATAACTACCTTTAGAACATAATTTAAAGTGCTAAATAATTGATTTATGGTTGTAATATGGACTTCCAAGTGTAGATTAAAATCATTGATGTCTTCCATTTCATAGTACATAGGAAATTGTCACTCATGCATAAAGACCGTTCGTATCAACTAGAGTTCCTGATCACCTCAGGCTTAGTTAAGGAGGTGGGCATCTGAGTCATCACTAATAAATGAAGCTATTTCTCATGGTAAATTGCCTTACTTTGTTGTCTCTATGTAGTCCTACATGTGATCATCATATTTATACAAGAATAAACTTTAATTAAGTCAGAGATTTTATAGACATAGGGGCACATTCTTTAATGACAAACTAATCTACAAACTGGTTATGTAGCTATTGGTTTGAGCCTCCACTATTTTTATGTCTTGATTTTATAAGTGAGTAGTGATTATACCTATGGTTTTACATGATGGTATAATAAGTTTCATTCAGTTTCACTCAAATCTTTTGGATTCTCCTTAGTATTTAGCTTCATATAATTAGTTTCTTTCAAAACACAGGGGGGTCTAGTTCAACTAGAATTAAGTAAAACTTGTGCACTTTGTTAAGAATAATGACAACAAATTTATCACCTTGATGTGCCTTAAACTAGTTGTGTACTATATTGATAGTCATTTATCCATCATATACCCATTTTTTCCTATCAATGTAGGGTAGTGTGTTGTTATAGTCTTCATGTCTATGACCTCAAAAACACCTTATAGAGACAAGTCTATGACTTTGATCTCAATGTCCTCCAATCTACCAATAGGCTAAACTTTTTTGTAATTAGCTAAGCTTAGAGTTACTAGGCTATAGTTGAGAGTTGGTCATCCAATAGCTTCCTATGTAGATATAGCAATCATATTCACTATGCTATAAAAATCAAAGACACCATTTAGGATCTTATAACTAAAAACCTCAGTATCAATCCATGCATAAACATCCTAGGGTTTCGTCATCTTGACATACTATACCATTTTTTTGTCTTTTGTTGACCACACTATGTACATTTTAAAATATTATGTAGTAGATTCATGATGTTATATGATATATCTTCATTGAGAAGAGTACTCAAAAGTTTTAGCAAATCTATAATTGTAGTGACAACTCCATCTTACCATATAATACAAAAAAATTAGCCATATATTTATGCATCAATTTTTACATCACCATTAGTAGTTTCTTGATGTTGAATGTTTTTCAAAAACTATGCAACTTCATGCATGATATTTTTTTAGTAGATGGATCTAGATATTTATCTTGTTTGATTTTTCTATTGCCCTGATCCTAAGGCATCTCTAGTGGAAGAAGCCCTTTTCTACATGTTATTTTCATGTCACAACATTCAAAAATGCATTTTCTTTAGGCTCTACACTTACCATATTTACATTTTAGACAACTTTGTCCTTTTTATGATTCTCTAGAATAGGATAATCTTTAGTGTCATGATGATCAGATATTCTATATTATGTGTAATAAGACTATCTTTGTGGATTCATTGTATAATTTTATTGGACATGATTTTATTCCCCACATAGATAGAATTACATAGCAAGCTTTTGATAGTTATTGTCTCTACCACCTTGGTATCCTCCTCTGTAACTACCTCAACCTCCTCCTCTATTAGACTATTATTCCCCTCAATATCCTCCTTGTTATTACACAAAGTTTTAATGCTAGTACTGCTAATTGTTATCTCCCATGTTAAATTACTATTGTCTAGTTGGAAGGGTCCAATTCATTTGTTATTGTTTCATTATGGGTGAGCTCTAAGGTGTTATATAATGATACTAAGGGGATGGAAGTGTTTAACTTAGTGAATAAGGATTCCATCTAGCCATACCATGAGGTTGATACTATGGTGAACTTAGAATCCATTATGGACCTGTTTGGGTCACAAAACTCTTATCAAATTTTGGGCTTAGGCTTTTATGCTTCATTAAAGAGATGTGATGTGCTACAAAGGTAAATACATTATTGGAGATGCCCTCTTTAATCTCCTAAAAATCTCTATATTTATTATCATCATAGTTAGTTGACTTGTAGAAATTACAATATAGATTCTATGGATTTTTGATATATTACTATAGAAGATGGCATTGTGGTGTGGCACACCCTACTACCTAGTAGAGTTCACAAAATTATATCTTGACTTTAGGATAATAATTTCATTGGTGTCCTTATTTTCTACACTCTGTGCACCATAGATTCAATTTAGGCTTATCATCCTCATGGTATTTCTCCATCCTTTTAATGAAATCTTATAGTGTGTTTTTAATTTTAGAATTATCAATAGGATATTATCCATAATCCTCAATCTATTTTATGTGTAGTGTAGCAGTTTTGGCATCTACTTTTGTCTCATATTAAGTTTTCATAGTGGAAAACTAAATCTTATTTCATAATCCTTCAATGAACCATGTTTCTTTATCTTTATCTATCAAAATTAATTCTACCTTATTCATTACTTTAGAAAATCTATGATCATAGTCGCATACTGAGTCTCCAGAATTTTACCTTATCTCCTTTAGGTCTTGTATTATTTGGCTAGTACATTTTTTAAACTTAAATTCTATGATGACCCAATATTAAACATATTTTAAACTTTATTGCTAAATATTTATTCTTTATATGAAATCTACTGTTATCCTAGCTAGAGCCCTTACTAATTCACACTTTCTGTAAATTTTCATCAGTGATGCCCTTAACTACCATTTCATTTTTCAAGTTAGTAATTACTATTCAGGGTCTATGGACCCATCATAGATGGCTAGGTTTAAAAATCCTCCTAACTAATTCAACATACTTATTGGTATGAATGGAGTCTTCTGCATAGTTGATATTGGAGGCATATGTGTTTTGACAGATCCTATATGTGTACTACTCTACACACCAAAAGAATTTTTGTGTGTACTTTGTTTATCTACACTTTCTTCTTGTTACTATAACTTCAACTAATCATGTCCTTCAAATCCTTCCTAATAGATTTTGTGTGAATTTTCATACCCTGACAATTCATGTGCTCTAAAAATGGTCTTTCCCAATTTTTATCCTTGTACTCACCTGGCTGAAAACTTATACTAAAATATAAAAGATTGGGTTGCATGGATGTGTACACTTCTGGTGAATAATTATTTCAAGTGACTTCTTCCTCTTCTATTCTTTAACATATGATTAACCTACAACTAAGTTATATTTATCTTCATAGTTATTCTTCTTCTGATAATACCCTTTCTTATAGTTATGCACTACTTTTATCTTCTATCAATTCTACTCCTAAACTACTCTCATTTTCATCTTCACACATTTCATCTTCATCTTATTTTTCATACTCTTATTCTATTTGCCAACATACATCATCATCCTCTTTCTTCATCCTATGTTCATCATCTCACTCATCACATCTACACACTCATTCATCATCGACTCTACTATTACTCTTTTACTCATATCTACTTGATTATTCTTTTATTTATTCCATCTATTTTGTTTTCATAGTTCCAATTTTGAATCCAAAGTTTTTTTCTAACTCTTCTTTCCTTACATCTCCATTCTATATTTAGGTTCAATCTCTACTTACCCATCTATACATAATTTACTGTTATGTGCACATATCCCCATACACCTCAAGTGACTGCTCCATATTGGCTGGAGTAGGTACCATGGCCTTATCCATAACCAACATCTTCAATAGGAGAGGTAGTCACTATAAAAATTTTCGTCTAACTCCTTAGACAAAATGATATTTTATAACTTTGAACACTATATACCCTTGTATTTTAAATCTAGTGATGTATCTATCTATGGTAGTGGTGACCCAATAGTCTGTCGCTCTCATCCAATCAATTTCCAATTTCAACATCCAATCTATCTTCTCTTTGGTCTAGGTAATAGTTTCTTTCATTCTTAGATTTAAGAAGTATATTCCAATCTTATCAACTAATTAGTCATCAGTTTAGGTAATTTTCACCCAAAAAAATTATATTTCTCCATAGATATTCTCCTAAATGATTTCACTTGTGGTAAGACTAGTCCTTTTAGATTCTTATTCTGTGAAGTGCCATACTTTCTATTCTAACAATGTTTTAATATCATGTTGTCCTGATAACCATCTTAGCAAAGTTTATTATGGAAGGTGTGTTTACATGCTCATTGCACCATTGTTAGTAGATATTCCTAATGCAATAGAAAATTTGAAGTATGAGGATAGATAAGTTTTGTTATACTACATAAGATGGTATAGATAATTCATAATTAACAAAAACATGAGATAGATGAGTTATCAAGAAATAGATAAGAATTAATATTAATCTAAAACTTTATTAATGTTCACAAAGCATTCAAATTACTTTAGATAAGATTAAACCAAACATTAAAAATGATAATATAGATAATAAATAACATAATAAATATGATAGGTAACCATAACCAAAAATTATATATTGATCTAAACAAGGTTTCATATTCTTATTTATACAAACATACATATTTATAGTCACTATAGTTCCTAACTATTCATATTTTTCTCATACATTGGCTCTAAATAGAGGAGACTGTTTATCTTCTATACCTTTACAACTTGTGGAGGATGGGGAAAAATACATATATCTGATAATTTCATATATAATGCATGAATATTCTAAGAATATCTTGTATATCTTTACTTATCTATTTTTATTTTCTCAATAAGCAACATAAGATGGATATATTGTTCATGGTACCTTGGCATCATGAAGTGTTACATACATGACATATTTTTATGTTTCATAATGTTTTAGAAGCTCCAAAATGGAAATTATGGTTATAGGGACACTTATTTTATCAACAAAGCTATAGCAATGGGTTTTAATAGCCTTTTATTCTTTGAGACCCCTTATGTACATCCTAACATAGATTGCAGGGTCTACTATGAGCATAGATTTGGTAATAAGAATAAGATAGTATCTAGATGGGTAGGGTTGGTAAGTAGTAGGGATAAGTGAAACCACTAATGTTCTCTTATATCTAGTATTTATAAGTAAGAAATCAAAGTGAACCAAAGATAAAAATGCATCTAAATGAGATTTGTTAAGTTTAGGTGATGTGGTTTTTATCTTATGTATTATATTCTTTATGTATGTACCAATATGCATCTCAATGGAATTATAAATAAGAGAAAAATAACATGTTATATAGATTATGAAACTTTACAAAAAAAATTAATAAATAAATATCATCTGTCATTATTATCTTGATTAGACATAATAATCATAAAAATATAGGGATCTAAAATCTGATTATGAGGATTTTAAAAGACTAGAAACATAAACACTAAAGATAGGATAGGGTTAGGGCACTATTTAAATTATGTTAGGTTCACCAAATGATTTAATTATTTTAGGAATTATGGAATATAAAACCCTAAGTAGATAAATATTTGAGTATATAAATCAATGAATAAATATAGTATATAAACAACCACTAATTTTTATAATAACTGATTTGTTTTCTTATCCTATAAATAACAATGAATTAGCAATGAGGTACTTATCTAGAAAATATGACTGGAATAAACTATTGGAAAGTTGAAATGTGATGCAATAATATTGCAAGGTATCATTAATAAGAAACATGTGTTATGGTCCTCTTTTGACTCTTTGCCAATATCACATTGTGCTAGTGTCCTCCTATGCTACACTAATGACCTTGAGTAGATAAAACAATTATTTTTTTTGGAGGATGTTCACTTATTATAATAATCTTGTGTCTATATGACCAAGTATTGAATCACATATGTTTTATGTTTTTGACTAATCTCAATGTGAAACCATTAGCCTCCATGATTGCTAGGGTTTTGAGGAACACAAGTAGAATTATAGTAGTGCTAGTAGGGTAGGCTAAACATGACTTAAACACCACATGTTTTGAGCATTACCTACATACCAATACCTTGAAAGGGGATCAATGTCGATGTAGTTATCCCAATCTAAGTGACAGTGTAAGTATAAGTGAATGCTAATATGAGTGTTGTTTTGAATGCTTTGAGTATGTATTGAGACTAAAAACCTAAGTAGTATGAGATATGGGATATTATAGATGGGTGTATGTAGAAGTAGGGAAAAATAGGGATCAATAACCTTGATTTTCACAACTATTTCAAATTTTATTCATGAGAATTGGCATTTATTTTCCATCTAGTGGATAACTAAATGAGAGTGGTATTTATATAGTGTTTTGTTTCTTATAGATATATGAAATTATTTTTATGCCAACCCTAAAATTATTTGAGAAGAAAAAATATATTCATTAGGGATAAATAACATTAAAGGACAATAGCATTGTCCTTTCACCATTAGTATAATGTGTTATAGACTAGAGGGTTCTACTATTGTCTAAATATTAGAAAAGGTGAAAATGGGTCTTGGAGGCCTAGGTGATGACTCTGTGATAATTTTAATATATTTGGGCATGGGATAAACATCTATAAAAGATTAAAAAGGATAAAAATAGGCCCTATGATAGTTTTAGGGATAAGCTAAGGATAGGTTGGTGTCAAGTGACACTCATTGCATTAAAATGACTTTTTAGATGACTACATAAGCAAATTAAATAAGATACAAATAGTTCTCCCAATGAGATTATTGGTCCATAATATACATTTGAATCATGTCTTCAAGAACCTAATTGACTCTCTTAGTCTATCCATTAGTTTTGAGATGGTAGGAAGTTATAAATTTGATATGCATGCCCATGCCTTTTCCAAAGAACTCTAGAATTGTGAATTATACACCAAATATCTATCTAGAATAATATTACATGGAATCCCATGCAATATAACAATATCATCCAAGAAGATCATTTCCATAGAATTGGCATTTTAGGTAGTATTCATGGAAGAAAAGTGATCTACTTTGGTCAACTTATCCATAATGACCATAATTTCATCATGATGATATGGCAAACTAAGAGAACCTACAATGAAATCCATGGTGATAATATCCCATTTACATTCTCAAATATCATAAGGATATAACAATCATGTTGGATGTTGATGCCCAGATTTAACCCTCTAGCATTCTAAGCAGTGAGCTATAAAATTAGAAATATCATGTTTCAAATCAGCCCAATGATATCATTGTATTAACTTATCATATCTCTTATTAACTCTAGGATATTCTTGGTAAGGATCTCTATGAGATTAAAAAAAAAAATCTCACAGAAGTCACCTACCCTTTATGTCATAAAAGGCCATATGGCTCAAGATAATAACCTTAAAATTTTCCTTTTAGATTAAAAATATAATCCAATAGCTATTTCACTTCCTTATAGAGTTTATCCTTTAGAATATGCTCCAAAATATAACTTCTTAAATTAGTTTGTAAACTCATTTACACCAACTCATGACACCTTCTACTCAAGGCATCAACAACCATATTTTTCTTCCCTTTGATATACAAAATTTTACAATCATACTCACACATCAATTTCATCCAAAACCTTTATCATGTAGTAATATTAGGATGATTGAATAGATGTTATAAATTCAAGTGGTATGTCTTTAATACAAAGTGATGACTAATCAATAAATGACACCACCTTAGGAAATCATGTATAATATCTAAAAAAATTATATCATGGGTGGGATATCTAAACTTGTAATCCTTGATTTTTTAAGATTCATATGTTGTCACTCTACTATCCTACATTTTTATATCCCCCAAACCTTATTTTGATGCATCAATTCAAATGAATAATTCCCCCATGGGATTAGGTACCACTAAAATAAGAGCACTAATGAGTCATTCCTTCAATAAATGGAAGACTTCCTCACACTAAATTTTCTAAACAAATTTATTTCCCTTCCTCTAAAGTGAAGTTATTAGATCTACAATGTGATAAAAGTTATCCACAAATCATTTATAATATCTTATCAAACCCATGAATCTAATATCCTCCACAACATTTGTGGGCACCAAAAACTCCATAATTTCATGAATATTGGAGGGGTCTAAATAAATTCCTTACCTTGAGATGATTTTCCTAAAGTATTACACCTCAAACTATGTAAAATCACACTTATCCAAGCTACCAAACATTTGGTTTTCTCTCAAAAAGTGAAGGACTTGTCTCATGTGGTCCTCATGTTCCTCTTTGTTTCATTAATAGATCAAGATATCATCAATAAATGTTAAATAAATATAGTCAAAGTAAGTGTGTAACACTCCATTCATAAGATTCATAAACATTTCTAGGGTATTATGTAATCCAAATGATACAACAATAAATTAATCATTCCCATACCACATTTGAAATGTCATCTTATGAATATTAGGCTATATGATACACAACCAATAGTATCCAAATTTCAAATCTATCTTAGAAAACACTTGGCTCTCCATATCTAAGCAAAAAATTAATAAAGTATAGGTAAGGTATAATTATTCTTGATCATTACCTTATTTAATTGGTAGTATTTTATGCATAATCAAAGGAATACATCCTTATCTTCATAAATGTGACTAGTGTTCCCCATGGGGACACGCTAAGGTGAACTAAACCATTCTCTAAAAGTTTCTCAATATTCATCTTGAGTTTATACAATTCAAGTGTGGTAATCTAATATGGTTCTTTTGAGATGGGTTTATCCCATAGTATTAAGTTAAACTAAAAATCAATCTCTCTTAGAGGGGGAATACTTTTAAATCCATCTAGAAAAACACTAGGAAAATCCCAAAGAATAGGATGGTCATACAGAGAATCCTTATCTAACTCATCTAACCTATTACTCATCAATATATCAAATAAATGAAAAAACTTCTACATGATCTTCTTAAACTGCATCATAGAAATTAGTGAAGGGAAACGAGTCTCTTAACTCTAAATATCACTATATGAGTCCCAAGGTCATTTACACACTTGATAACCTTGTCATGGCAATCCAACTTAGCTTTATGAGACATAATACAATCAATTCCTATGATAACCCCATAGGTGCCTAAGCCACCATGGTGGGAAAGACATCAAGGTATAAAACATAGCTACTCACTAAAGAGATAACAAATATCTTGGATCTTATGGCCAACTCAATTACCCAACTCTCTAACTACCTAATATCCACCAACCCACAATGGTCCACATCAAAAGGATAAATAAAAGAGTCTAAGGCTCTTGAGTCAAACAAAATTATTATATAAACTCTATTAATTATACATGTAGTCTCAATGATTATTATTTGATGATCAGCTTGGTGGTCATCCACCACTACATAAATTTTTTGTCCTCAACCCACATCACTCACTATTTACTCTAACATTGGGGAATTTTACCTATTGGTAGTTGATGATCCAAAAAGAAAATCATATACATAGTGAAAAATAGATCCACACATAAAACACATACCTCTTCATAGGTCTTTCCATGAGGGATATGTAGCTAATATTTATTCAACTGATCTTATCTATCTTGATGGTCTTATCTACACTGAATACTGAGTCCACACAAGTTTAGTGTACTAATAATCCTAAGGCCTAACATCATATTTTATATGGTGGTATCTCTCAAACTAGTCTCTATTCTAGTCATAGATAGAATGGTTACTCTCTTACTACTACTGAGGGGATCTAAATTTGGATTGATTTGTGCTCCAACCTCCCCTAGGTTTATGTTGCACACCTTGAGAGCTTGAATCATGTTGAGATTGCATCTTGCCTCAAAATTTATTTCAATCATCCTGAGTATTTACTTAAGACTCATCAACCAATTAGGCCTTTTCAAGTATTTTTTCCAAGGTTATGGGATCTAAAATGCACACCATGTCATCCAACTCTAAATTAAGGCCTCTAATGAACCTATTCACTTGGATTATTTCATCCATATAACCTTTTGCATACCTGATCAATCTAAAAAATGGCACTCATATTATGCTACTATGCCACTCCCATACCAAAGTTTATTAAACTCATATAAATTTTTATAAACCTATTAAGGGGATAATTATTAGGTTGTAAAATGCTCCTCAAATAATTTCCAAGTGATGGAATTTGGTTTCATTTGGAGCTTCTATTCCTCTCTTTCCTGTTGAGGTCAACATACCCCCATTTATAAAAAAAAAATAGGTACCCTTGTGATTATTTTAATCTATAACACTAAGATTTTGATGTTCTTTTTATTATGATTTGAAGATCATCCACACCTGTGAAACTAGCCTATTTGTTCATGCGAATGTGGCACTAAAATGTCAAAAGCTTAAGGAGCATTGTGGAGCCACCACATGGCATTCCTATATTTGAATCTTGGTAACAAAAGGTCCCACACATTAAATTGAACTAATGACATGTAACTACTTGGATATTAATTAATGGTCTGTACTTCATCATGGAGATTGATCTAATAAAGTGTATCAAATCCAAGGTCTATGTACCAAAGGGGTTTCAAGAACTTAAAATTATTGTTTTTGTAACCATAATTTGACTTTCATGAGGTTGTTATTAACATCCATGAGAATGTCAACTTTAATCCCATAAAATATAATGATCCACTAACTTAAGTTTTAGATTCTTATGATTTTCATTTGATGTCTGTGAAGCCACCATTGACTTTTATGAGACTATCAAATTTAAGCTAATAAATTATTTTTCTTAGACATAAGGACATGCTTAAAAATGTTTATAAAATCTTATGGATTACATAAAAATCAATGGGATCCCTTAAAATATGTTCAAACACTTAGGATCTATGAACTTCAAGTAATAAAAAAATCTTGTGGTCTAAATACATGAAGACATAGACTTAGTCTAAGTCTATTTCTTAAGGTCCCAATTGCATTTGTTTAAATGAAATAAACGTTAAGATAGAGACTTATATTAAGTCTTATTTTTAAAAGGTCTTGGTGACATAAAACTTGGATTAAAATGCTTTTAACCAAATTTTTCATCATGTTTATTAATATGATAAATCCCTAAGTTAAAACCTAGCATTTGGTCCTTGTATTGCTTGGCCCCTTTGAACATGTTCTAAGAACTTAGCATAAATATTTTAGCCTAAAGTATATGTTTTTATTATTATTTCAATGTAAAAATTAGGCTAAAATATTTATCCTAGACTCCTTTTTATACATGTTATGAAAACTTAGGCATAAATATTTTAGCCTAAAGTTTATTGTGTTAAAAAATATGAAATAAACCTTAGCCTAAAGTATTTAGGCCTAAGTCCCTTCTTATTATCATGATATTGATTAAATTTCTTACCCTTTTATATGATCAATGACCCATACTTCATCATGGAGATTGATCAGATAGATCAAAAAGATCCAATGAGTCTAAAGCATTTGATACATCAAACCAATCATGTGCATTTATTTGGATTAAGATCAACCATACATGCTTGCTCATGAGAGATTGATAAAATGGAGAATAGCTATTGGATACTTTTAAATGAGCCCCAAAAATCATGTGGGATTGACATGTGATAAGAACACATTCACTACATATAATGAAGGGAGAAAGAGTCCCATAAATGCACCAAGTGTCACAACCATAGGGCCCAACATAAAGTAACCAATTATTCTCAAATCTTATGATCATGATCAATGGTTTACATTGATCCATGAACAAGGATCCAATAGCATGAAATAAAAGTTGGATTTTCAAAATACAATGGCTATTACCTTAAGGCATTTATGAAAAATTCAATGAAAGTTGTCAAATGGATGCCACATGGGCACCATGCAAGCACACAATGACAAAATTGGAAATTTTCTATGCTCAAAATGGCAAAGGTATAAAGGCCTAGGTCTCAATAAAATATGAGACACAAATGAGCCTAAGTTTGAATTAACACTACCATTAAAGATCTAAAAAATCCTTAAGTATACATAAAATCCCTAGTTCATACTTAGATTGATCATAATCAAACTGAGAAGAGCTCAATTGTGATCTAAATGAGAACAAGTTAAATCAGAGATTACTTGTAATATATTTGGTAAGTATTTATAACTTCCATAGCCATGGTATCTCATATAAAATAACAAAGGGATGAGGTTGAGCTATATTTGACCTAAAGTAATGAGGGGAGGGTTTTCAAAGATACAAACCTAGATACTACAATTTTAAACAATGGGAATAGGAATTGGTTTGAACTCTTTTAGACCATTAAGGAGATGCAATATTTGACTAAGGAGGAATATAATAATGCAACCATCTTGAGGATATATAATGACCTATTCTTTGTCTATATGGATAGCCTCCATTATGTTATCACCAAGCTTGAGGTACTACATTGTGTTAATGTCCTTGCTCCTCTTTTCATTGACTATAAAATTGAGGATGATTTTATAGTACATGAGTGAACATTCAATTAAATAGCATACATTTCCCCTATATTTTAAGAGCTATTATAAACTATGTAAGCACTAGATATACCTTCCCACTATTAAAAATTACATTGGGAAACATAACCTAAACATAATCTTAGCCCCATGGTTGCTCACTAGGACCCAAGTAGTCTAAGACCCCACAAGTAAAATCCTAATTATCCAATTTAAGGAGGGGATTATGGTAATTATGACCTTTCTAAATAGGTTATGTAAATTCCCCTCCATCACACATATTGACAAGGTTTGGGCATCCTACATTTACTTCATGGTGGAGAAGGGACTGACTCCCCCATTGGGTGAGATAATCAATATCCATTTGAAGTCCTAATTCACAACCATCAAGAATAAAGCAAGCAAAGAATTTTACATGATGTCTTTTTATGCTCTTAACCTTTGGTGTGTCTTGAAATATATGTGACTAACTTGTGGCTTACATACCTCTTTTATATTCATGTTACATTTCTCTATGTTCTTAGTTAGGTTGGTCTATGGAATAACCATGACTAAGAAGACTATATATAAGAGGTAGTGGTTATTCTTTGACCATGATGTTAAGTATTCTAATATTAGTGCATTGTTACGGAAGTTTCCCCCTCGAAGTGTCTTTATTATATTATCTAGTATTCTACTTTGTTGTCAATTATTACTATGTGATCTCTCATATTTTCTTATTTTGTGTGATATAAAATCATTATATGTGAACATCTAAGTATTTTCATTACAAGTGGTATCAGAGCTTCGATTTGGGTAAGATTTATGTGGTGTTATTTTTTTAGATTAGGTGAGGCATGACTTTTTTGAGGGGAAGGATAAAAAAATAACCTACAATTAGGGAAGAATTAATTTTTTCTATCAGTGCAATATTATTTGAAACACTTTTTTTTAAATAATTTTAAAAAAATATGGGAAAAAATGTTTGCCTTGCACATTTGTAGTCATTGGATTCATCTCGATGAAATGATCATAATGGTATAGTCTACTGATATAATTTTGTTGCAAAAATGTTTTACCATAGTGCATAAAGGTATTCATTAGATTCATCTTAGTGAGGTGATCATAATGGTACCATCCCCTAGTACACTTTTTTTCAAGGCAAAAACCCTCCTAGGATTTGTATATGTCCAGTCCTTCTATAGCAGATGAAAAGGGGGGAAAGAAAATCCTAAGACTCATATCAATGACATGGAATTTGGAACTTTATATCCATTAATTTCTCAAATTTAGGCTAACATAAAAGGCTTGGTACAGTATGATAACTATGTTGTAGTTCAATTTGATGTTTCAAGGATGCATGCAGAGATTACTGGGGTTCATAGTCAATTGAATCAGATCACTACTTCATTAGGCACTCTTTCATCCTAGTTACAGTCAAACACCCCTCCACTTTAGCATTTGGATCCTCCTCCTCTCAACACTAACTACTCTAATTTTTGGTATGAAACTAATGTTGCCCAAAGTGGAAATGCATAAGTTTCATGGTAAGGATCCTCTCACTTGGATTACCTAACTTGAGAATCTATTTGATTTGCATCAAACACCTAGTTCTCAAAAGGTGATCATGGCATCTATATATCTGGAACCTAAGTAGTTTATTTGGTATCACTAGTTATGTGCTCAAAATAAAAATAATGGTTCTCCTATTACATGGTATATTTTCACTGATGAATTATTATCTTATTATCAAAATAATGTATTTGAGAACTACTTAAGCTAGTTAGCTAAACTATGGTACATGGGAACTGTGAAGGATTATATTCATTAGTTTTAAAATCTATCCTTACGGGTGGAAGACATCACTAAGAAAATTTTGACTAATCTATTTTTAGGTGGTCTCAAAGATAGCATCCAATTGGAAGTTTGAATGTTTAACCCAATATTTGTATCAAAACTATCCACAGGCATGCATGATAGAGGAAAAAGAGATGGTCAAATGGAAAACCTTCACTACTAGTCATAATCACACCTTTCTAGCACCATCATATCCTTAACCTAACAAATTGACACCTAGACAAATTGAGAAGTGAGCTAAAGGGTTGTGTTATGGTTGTGACAAAAAATGGAGAAAAGACCATCATTATGCTAAAAAGAATTTGTTTTACATTGAAGGTGCCAATGAGGATGATGATGATGAAGAGGCACTTGGCAAGGATGAAGAAGGTCATGAGGAGGAATCTGATGACTCTCAGCCTATTATTTATTATCATGCCCTTTTAGGTATTAGTACTCCTAAAACTCTTAATGTGGTGGGTTTCCTAAAAAATAGAAAGTCACTATTTTGATTGATTCTGGGAGCACACATAACTTCGTCAATAATAAGTTGGTTTCTCGCTTGAACTATTTCATTTATCCCACTCTAAAATTTTAGGTCATGATTGTAGATAGTCATACTATCAGCTACTCAAGAAAATGTCATAGTATTAAGCTAGCCATAAGAGACTACTTGTTGGATTCTCTTATGTTTTTTTATTCCTATGGGGGGATCTAACATTGTTTTGGGAGTACAATGGCTCACGACTTTGGGCATTATTAAGATGAATTTCCAAGAATTATTCATATATTTTCATTTTGAGGTAAGGACATTTGAGCTAAGGGGATGAAGGGTAATTATCCACAATTTGTTAGATCCCATAAAATGACAGATTCTCTAAAAGGGTGCTAAAGGATTTTTAACTCGCTTGTTTTCCATGAAAGTTTATCCAACTCAGCCATCTACACCTCCTAATTTACAATAAGTGATTGATGCCCATTCAATTAATTTTGGTGACATGCCAAAAGGACTTCCACCTAGCCACATGCATGATCATGCTATCAAACTTATTCTTGGTAGTACACCACCTAAAATTATGCCATACAAGTATCCCTATGCTTAAAAAAGTTAAATTGAAAATATGGTACAAGTAATGTTTGATGTAGGAATCATTCACCATAGTCAAAGTTAATACTCTTCACTAGTTGTCATGGTGTGAAATAAAGATGGAACTTGGAGGATGTGCCCTAACTATAGGGAAATCAATAATTACACTATCAAAGATAAGTTTCTTATTCATATCATTGATGATTTTTTAGATGAATTAAATGGTGCTCTTTATTTTACTAAGTTAGATCCATGTTTTGGGTATCATCAAATTTGGATCCATGATGAAGACATACCCAAAATTGCTTTTAGGAATTATAAGGGACATTATGAGTTTTTGGTTATGACTTTTGGGATAACATAGGTACCATCTACCTTTCAAAGTTTTATGAATGCTATTTTTAGGCCTTTTTGAGGAAATTTGTTTTGGTATTTTTTGATGATATCCTCATTTATAGTAAAAAATGGGAAGACCATTTTCACCATGTGAAATAGGTACTCTTAATTTTGGAACTACATCATTTGTATGCCAAACCTTCCAAATGTACTTTTGGAGCTTTTGAGGTTGAGTATTTGGGTTATTTGGTTTCACATATAGGAGTAAAAGTGGATCCTAAGAAAATTCAAGAAATGATGGACTGGTTGATTCTTAAGACACTCAAGCAACTAAGTGGATTTCTGGGGCTCACTAGTTAGTATCATAGGTTTGTCAAAAATTATGGTAGAATTACATCCCCACTCACATCTTTGTTGAATAAATACTCCTATTAGTGGACTGATACATCTACCAAAGCATTTGAATAATTGAAATTGGTGATGTGTACCACTTTAGTGTTAGCTACTCTTGATTTTTCCAAGACTTTTGTGGTTGAATGTGATGCATCTAAGTATGGTATGGGTGTTGTACTCATGTAAGAAGGTAGACCAATTACATTTGAAAGTCATCAACTAAAGGGTAAAAATTATAACAAGCCCATTTATGAGAATAAAATGATGGCCATTTTACATACAGTCAAATAATGGAGGCCTTATTTGATGGGTCATCACTTTCAAATGAAGACTGATCATGAGAGTCTCAAATATTTTTTAGAATAAAGTTTACCATCTAAATAATAACATAAATGGGTAACTAAGATCTTAGGCTATGATTTTGAAATAGTTTACAAGAAAGGCAAGGACAATGTAGTGGTTGATGCACTATCTAGGAAGGATGAATCAGTTGAGCCCTTGTTATATGCTATGACAATTATATAAGTAGATTGGCTAGAGGAAGCATGATCAGAATGGGACAAGGATAGTGCTACCCCTGATTTGATTCAAAATCTTCAGCAAGGTTTGCGTATATTTTTAAAATTAACATGGAATGGTGATGCATTATGGTATAAAGATATATTATACCTATGTAATAATTCTCTTCTTAAAAAAAAAATCCTTCAAGAACTTCATGCAACTCCAATGGGGGGTCATTCAGGATTTTTGAAAGCTTATAATAGAATAAAGCAAGATTTTTTTTGGGAAGGACTCAAGGGAGATGTCTAAAAATATGTGACTAAATGTATAATCTATCAACAAAATAAAGGAGAACCCATCAAAACCCCAGGTCTTTTCCAACCTTTATCCATCCTAAGCCAACATTGGGAAGAGGTGTGTATGGATTTCATTATAGGATTACTGAGATCTAATGGTCAAGATGTTATCATGGTTGTGGTAGATCATCTCAATAAGTATTCTCATTTATATTCTTTATCACAACCATTTTTTTCTAGTACAATATCTTTTTATTTTTTCAATATAATTCAAAAAATTCATGGTATCCCTAAATTAATTATCAGTGATCGAGATCCCATATTTACTAGAAATTTTTGGACTAAGTTATTTGCATGTTTGGGCACCCAGTTGGCTCATAGTTCATCATATCATCCTCAGTTAGATGGATAAACTAAGGTATTCAACAAATGTTTGTAAGGATATCTCTATAGTTTTGTTTTTGATAAATAAGATAAGTGGGTTCATTGGTTGCCACTTATTGAATGGTGGTATAATACTTCTATTCATAGTTCTTCTAAAATGTCTCTTTTTATAACACTATATGGATACAACCCTCCATCCATCACTTCAACCTTGGATTTCCATCTTAAGGTTCATGAAGTTGAATAACATATTCACCATCAATAGGAGGTACTTTCCAGTTTGCATGAAAATGTAGTGATGGCCTAGAATCACATGAAACAATAGGTAGATTAACACAAGAGTGAGAGGCAATTTTACATTGGTCATTGGGTTTTTTTTTACTTACATCCATATAAGTATATTTCCTTGAATAAATATAAAAAGGATAACAAGTTTTACCCTAAGTATTATGGTCCTTATTAGATCTTGCATAAAATTGGTAGTGTGGCCTACAAGTTAAAGTTTCCTTCCTCCACTCACATACATCTAGTATTTCATATATAATGCCTAAATAAATTCATTTGACATAAAGAGGTTACCCAAATTGAGTTATTATAATTGGATGAGGAAAGAAGAGTTGTTCTTGATCCTAAGGTGATCTGTCATATGTGCACTAAGATGTTGCAGTCTCAAGAGATTAAGGAGTACCTGATCAAATGAAAGAATCTACATTTTGAAAATGCTACTTAGTAGGATGAATCTTTTGTGTAGCAACATCCAAAGTTGAATCAAAATTGAGGACAACATTATTTTAAAGGGTAGGGGCATTTTACACCCTTAACCTTTGGCGTATCTTAAGATATGTGTGGTTGACTTGTGGCTTACATAACTCTTTTATATTCTTGTTACATTTCTCTATGTTCTTAGTTAGGTCAGCCTATAGAATAACCATAGCTAATAAGATTATATATAGGAGGTAGTGGTTAGTCTTTGATCACCATGTTAAGTATTTTTATATTAGTGCATTATTTTTGAGGTGCCCCCTTAAAGTGGATTTGTTATTTTATCTAGTATTTTGCTCTGTTGTCAATTATTGTTGTGTGATCTCTCATATTTGCTTATTTTGTGTGATATGAACATATAATAAATTTCATTACATGTCCTATCTACTTGATTCCCTTTTAGGCTCCACCTAGATCCCAAATATTAAGAACTAGTCACCTGATGGAAGATCCACTATCTCCCATCATTACTCCAAACTTCACATAGTCAAATATAGACAAAACATGCAATTCATATATGATTGTGTTTATCCATCCCTCATAGATATCATAGGAATCCCCATGATTAGGGTTATCCCATTGATTAATAAATATGTGAAATTGATAGGGGACATATGGTTTTACCCTGATTACATAGTGATAAGGATTGAAGGGAGTTTGACACAACCCTTCAGGTTACCCATCTTTGTACCAACCAAACTAGTAGAATAAGAAGTTTATTACCAACTTATTCATAGTATATATGGATTTTTCAAGGAGAAAAGGAAAGGCCTTACCCATCCCTTTCCATTGATAATCAATAGAACTATGTTACAAAATTGGGAGCATGTAAATGTTAATTTTGGACACAGGGACTCCTTCACCCTAAAAAAAGATGATTTGAGGCAATGGGACCCTAGTGGGGTTATCACCAAACATATAAAGTCCAAAACATTAAACAAGAGATATGAGCACTAACCTAGTGTCTATGACCCATTCTACATTAGGGCCTCTAGTTTCCCAGAAGTATTAGTTAGATTTAAAAAGAATAACATAAATATTGAGCCCAAGTTGGATAGGGGAGATAGAAAACCATTGGGTGAGATATAGAAAATGGTACCCCTATAGTATCACTTATTTCCTAGGCCATCCTCCAAGCCCCCTCTAGAGAAACCACTACAACGACCCCAAGCACAAATAACATAGAGACCTATAAAATAAAATTTAGAAGAGAGACCTAGGGAAGGATCATCTTTAGCTCCACCTGAAAGGCCAGAGTCTCCATTAGAATACCTAGATATTATTGTATTATAACTTGATTAAATAGTGGAGGATGCCCTTAAGGTTCTTGTTGAAGCATATGGGTTAGAGGATAAAGAGGAACAAAATGAGGAGCCTCAAGCCTAAACTAAATAAATAGAGTAGGATAGGGGTAAGGAAGTTACTTTGGACCTAGTTCCCATATCACTCCCATAGAAAAGAAAATCAAAATTAGGAGTGGTCCCAGTTAGGAGGAAGAAGCCCAAGTTGACCTTCACCCACCCCATGAGTGAGGTCAACTTATTCAGTAAGGAATACCCCATTCATGGACCCATTATCCCTAAATGGTTTGTTTATGGGAAAATTTAGAAGATCCCCACTTTGTCCCATTCTTGGGACTTGACCCAAATAATTAACATTGATGTCCATGATGAAATCAAGTCAATGATATTGGCTTTGATGAAGGAGGAAGAAGAAAGGAGAATAGTTGCCACAATAAGATCAAGTGGCACATAAATGGACACTCTAAGTACTTCAAGTGGCATAAGGATGGAGGTCCCAGAACCTCCTAAGGTAATAGAGTCATCAACCATTATCTAATTCAATCTAAAAATAGCAAGATTTGAGAGGGTGATAACTAAGAAGGCCATGGTTAGAGGTGATAAATTCACCTTTCAAAAGGTTGAGCCATTTGTAGGCTTAACGCTAGTTGGAGGATAGTGGCTTGGTGAACATCCCATTCATGATGAAGACATAGAAATCCTATCTAAGGCTCTTTCATCTCAAATCAAAGTAGGAATCAAGGGCATGAAGCAAAAGATATATAACATAGAGAAGGAAAATGATAATTTAGAGACCCAAGCTATCCTATCTATCTTAGAGGCTATAATAAATATGTTTAAGGCATCTTTCTTTGTCTTGTTTGATTCTTTGAAGTCAATAAAGATAAGACAAGATGTACTAATCCAACATAGTGAAATAGCCAAAGGATTGTTTCCCCAATGGCAATATTCTAAGGACAAAATAAGAGATCTTATCAATATACTGATTAAGGATAAAATATCTATATTCAAGACCGTTAGCCTAGAACACTTAAATGTAATATTGGGAATAGTGGTTGATAAGATCTAGAGTTTAAGTGCTTAGTTAAAAGGCTTAGAGAGACTCTTAAGGGATGATGAGGAGATGATATCCAGAGTCAAGCAACTCATCAGCACCATGTTAACCAATCTTACAAAGTCTACCACCCTAGGCATCATTTATGATGAAGAGTATAAGCATAGAGTCACTTTGGTGATGAAAGAAGTGTGGATAAAATACTAGGGCTAGTCAAGGAGTGATAATCACTGAGTCTTTAGCATGGTATTCACTATTAAGGAAAATGTTTTAGAGGATAGGATCATTAAAGAGGCTATGTCAAGGGATGATATAGATCTGATGACTTAAATGATCAAGAGGATGTCTGTCTCTTGAAGTCAATTGTTGATTTGGAACTTGTCAAAGAGAAACATGAAAGAGATATGGAGATTCTCCAAGATCAATAAGGGATCCCTTCATCCATGGGCCCACCTATTAATTAATATTCCATTTTTTAAAAGCACTGTAATATTTGAATGTGAAATATTATGTTATAAAGGCATATTCTAGTTTGTTAGCATATTTTCCATAGGTCATCCATTTGGGAAAGAGAAGTGTATTCTATAACTATAAATAAGGATAGTTGTCCTTATCTTTGTACATGTGTAATCTTATGACTAACTGGTATACTACCTTGATCTTCTATAAAATTTAGTATTACCATTTTGTAAAGGGAGGAAGTTTTGAGCCAAAATTTGTATACTTTGAGCAATTAATAGAAGCAAGGAATACTAAAAAATTTGTCCATATTTTTTTGTATCAATTATCATATGGTTTCTCTTCGAATTGCTTATCCTAAGTCTTGAATTTGAATGGGTTCTATGAATTTTGAATGTGCATCTTTGATACAAGGTTGCTAATTTTTGCTTAAGCTAGATTAGTTGAATATTCTTAGACTTTGTCTCATTTTACTTGCTCTGCATTAAGATGTGCAAATGTTATTTGAATTCAATAGTTAACCTTTCAATCAAATTTAGTTCATGCATATATGCTTTCATATTTTCCCTAGATATTTGATTGGTGTACGGTATAATTTGAGCATTGGATAATTTACATTATATATTGGCTAAATGCATGTTCAGTTGAAATTCAAACCTTATCATAGTGTTTTAGAAAAAGATCAGTAATCACTCATTTTCTTTCTACCCTACCCTTCCTTTACTTCCTTTTTGACTAAATCACTATGTTTTAGATTTCATTATAAATATTCACTTATATTAGTATTTAGAGTATAAATTTTATCATAAATCACAAATATTAGCATGGATACTTCAAAATTCATAAGGACCACGGTGGCTCCTAACCACCAATCAATATAAATTTGTGAAATAGCTTAATTTGATTTACCTTTATTTCACCATAGGTAACTATATTACCAAAACCTACTACTCATGAAATGAATTCTCAAAAAAATTTAATGATAATTGCTATTTAAACAATAAGAGAACCTGTGATACACATAGAGGCATCAACACTTCCCACCACATCTTAGTTACATCTCTAATAAAGTGGGTTCCCAAATGGGCATTCCCATTGGTTTCAAAATCATACAAAGTGAAATAAACTTGCATACTATCTAACCAAGCTTCAACTACAAATCATTCTTGAGTACCATCAAAAGTAGGATGATGCAATTTGATGAAATCTTTTATTAAGTCTCTTAGTGTAGGTCTAGGAGGATGGTCTAAGTCTCATCTCTCCTGATGCTCACCATGGTAATGTAATTCACCTTTATCACCCTCTAAATGGTGATTTGAATTAATTTTATACCTTTCTCTCTTAATTTATATCTGATCATCCTTGGAGTGTTATGGAGAATGCCTCTCAACCTCATGTTGTGTTTCTAGTAGTCTCTCCTATAAAACATATCTCATCTAATGCATGGCTAAGAGGAGTTAGGTTCTTATTTCATTCATACCTGACTAATTTAAAGGTTTATTTTCACCATTATCATCATTATTATGACATTTTAAATTCCCTCTATTCATTCTACACATCAATATTATAGACCTCATAGTCTATGCAAAAACTAGAAAGCCATAGAAAAAATATAACTGCCTATATCTCTCGATGTAGTACCCAAAATTGATACCAAAATGTCATGACTTTTTAAAAAAAATTATACATAGCTACTAAAATATCATACACAACTAGACCATAAACATGATCATATATACATTGAACATCATTCAAGCCAACTACTATATTTAAATTATCATTTGTGTGTTACTAGATAAGTGATTAGAAGGCTTCATATATTTGGTCACATGATTTATAAATAATTCATTCATTATCCTATGACTTGAGGTTACTATGTTATGATGTTGATAATTTCATCAATTTTGATCATGGATAATGTTGGCATAGTCAAGCACCAAATGGCCACTTTAGTTATATTCAAGTCTAACATACTTGGGTCTATGGATGTGCCACTTATCATGATTATGGGAACCTAGGTCCATCACTAATTTCCAAAACACTCAATATTCTAAGCTTTGGGATGCTTCCACTTGGTATTTCTTCCATCCTTCAAGATAATATAAGAATTGGGACATTAACCCCAATGTCTTAATCCTTCTAGGATTGTGAGCTCTAGGATGTTTCCACTTGGTCACTCCTCAGGCTCTTAGGACCTCAAAGGCTTTTGGGGATTAAATTCAATATCTTAATCATGTTTTGGTTCTAATATCTATAATATTTCCACTTGGTAGCTCCTTAGGACCTTAGGGGTATTAGGGGTTTAAACCACCCTAATGATATTCCATGCTACTAAGATGATTCCATGTTGTATCATAAACAAAAACCTTCCAAATAAACTAAAAATTAGCTAAGGCAAAGATGAAAGAAATGCCAAAGCATTATTATTATAGGAAAAACATAATAACTAGTCGAGATGGACTTTGACTAAGGAAAAAGTTATCTATAACTCATAAATCTAGAAAAATAAAATTCAATTAATAATCCCAATCAAATAATGGATTAAAAATTTAGTCTTAAGTAGATTGACTAAGTTAAAATCCCAAGAAAAAATAGAAAATGTTTAATATGATTGAAATCAAGTAGGAAAAAATAATTCTTCTAGTGGCCCATTATCATTAACACATCCAAAAATACACCTACCTTCCTAAAAAAGCCTAAACTTATGCCTACGGAGCATGCATTTACATAATCAATTAACTTGATACTAAACTAATATTATCATTGGTTTGATCAACTAGTAGAAAATATCTAGGCTATCTCAATCTAGCTAATCATCTTTTAAGAATCTACTCAAACCTCTGAGCTAGCTAGTCTATTATTTATAACATTATTCTTATAACATTAACACATAGATCCACTTAATTTATTCAAGATAAGGGATCAAACAATAGATTTATTAATGTTTATAAATACATAAATATATGTTTGGTCTCTAGGACCATATTCTTTGATTAAGTATCTATAGGGAAGACCTTAGTCATTCCTAAGGATTTCATGCCTTATTACAATTAGATCCAAGTTATATGATATATGCATAACTATTGAGCAATTAAACACACTCCTCATTTATTCTACAATGCAGATCTTGTACCCTCATGTAATCATGTGCATTCCTTTTCCTTAAGTTTTTTGACAACCTTATACACATGTCATGTGCCTTCTCATTTACTTTCATGCAATAATATCCTCAAACCATAGCTTGCATACTCCATTATGTATCTCATAATGTGTAGTCTTTCTTGACTCACTGACACTTGTTTATAAACTTACTTGCTCCTTTAGGCCCCACTATAACATGACCATATGTCAAAAATCCACAACCACGTGGATAATTTAAATCACCTAACTAGTAATTTCTACCAAAATAAGGTCTCAATATTGGAAGTGGTTATAGATAGCCTAGACATTAACTATTACATTTGTTACCAACTACTACATCTAATAGCATAGATGTGCCACTAGTATCCTCATCAGTAACCACATAATATTTATCACTACTCTTATATTATGCATGTTTTACATGTAACATATGCATTTGATCAAAAAATAATAGAACCTACATGAGTCTAGTAGATTTACTACATAGCAATAACATAGATAGCTTGCTTCGTTCATCTACTCTGTATACACACATTGTAGACATTTTACTATGTTTCCCTATTATATCATTTATGAATATAATTTTCACTTCTTATAAGCTATAATTCCACTCTATTGAATAGGTGTTTGATTTTTTTCCTAAATACATATTTATACATTCACTCTACACATTCAAACTTAGTTTTCACCTACACACTTAGTCTTAGGCCCCATGGTGTGTATCATTAGTATCAGAGATTAAAATCATAATCAATAGATTGGTATCAAGTGATTCATTCTCTTATACTTTATATGCATGTAACCATGTCATCACAATAAAGAGAATTCTTATCAGTTAGTTCTATTTTAGAAAACACAAGTAGAGTGTCATAATAGAAGTAAAATGGCTAACACCCAGAATCAACCTAAAGTATCCCTATATATTTGAAGACTAAATAATGATGTGCTAGAGGCATATTGCATTGATATTTTTAGTCATTTTCATGAATTGATGATGAAACTCAACCTAACACCCACATCTTCATCTCAACAACATGTTTCATAATGATTTTAGCAACAAACCCCTTTAAAGTACAATTCAATCTCAACATCCCTTTATTTGAAGATAAAATCAATAGCAAAGTATTGGATTCTTGGATTAGATAACTTGATGTGTACTTATCATTCAAATTTTTCACTAATATTGAGAAGATCACCTTTGAAGTATTGAAGATGTCCATCTCGATTGTTAACTAGTGGGAGACCTTTAATGTACAACATGCATAGGAGTGCATTTTAATCAAAGTATGGAAGAATTTTTTAAATGCACTAAAAGAGAAATACTACCTTATTTATCAATTTGAATATGAATACATCAAATGTAAATAACTATTCTAACATAAGTATCAATCAATTTAATACTACATCAACATATTACATGATGACTTTATATGGCTACAAGAGAACTTGAGTGAACAACATAGGGGGTTGAAGTACATAAATATAATATCACATTATATCCATGTGAATTGGATTTCTTAACTTTTAACACTCTAGGGAAACCATATCACAACACCACCAAGATCTAAGCCAAGGTAAATATGAAGTAGTGTCCCATTTCTTCATCCAACATAGTGTGTAAGGATCAGACTTTACAAAACTCCACATCATATCCCCTTGTATAAAAGTATTAAAATTCTCATGAAAATGATAAACCATAGAAAATTATGTAACACTTAAAGGATTGTATACCTTATTTTTTAGACAAAGGCAATAAGTCTGGTGATAAGTGTTGTAATTGGCATCACTCATCCACCCATCATGACACTAAATTATATGTGCAATAGTCCTTGCTTGTATAATATACATCAAGTTGTACACTGATGGATAACATTGATCTTTATGCCTCTTGTCTAAGCACCAACACCACTATAATAAACATCTCTAAAGAGTTAAAAAATATCTTCCATAGTAAGTTTTGTGTGAAGGACCAACTTCTCCACATCTTCATTGATAGTGGTAATCAGAAGAACATCATTATGTAAACAATAACTCAATGCCTTGGTCTTATCACTATTACACACCCTAAGCCATATTTTTTGGGGTGGTTATAGCAAGGGAAGGATATATAGGTATGGAAATAGTGAAATTCTTAGTGTAAGTTAAAGCCTATGGAGGATAACATCACTTATAACATTGTACCTCTATATATCTATGACATCTTGTTAAGAAGACCATATTTTTACAACTATGAATTTATATATCAAGCTAAGCCATAATTTTAAACTATTTGGGTGTAAGATCACTTTCACCACCTATTTGATTCAGTGCCCACAACCAAAGTCACCTTTTTATCTACTAAGAAATGTTTCAAACTTGTATCATATGCATAAAAATTCATGTTGCTCATGTTTCACCCTGACACACCTACACATTAGATTAAAAATCACATCATGGTAGTGCATATCACTCATAAAACATTTTAATAGTAGTATCTCAATAAGTTATTAAAGTATTAAAGTGAAGGTTTCATATAACCTAAATGCTTTCTAACATACTACATAGTAAAACACTACATTGATTTATTCCTTGGATCCCCTCTTCCAAATATCCCCTTGTATCATAGATCAATTTAGGAGAATGACAAATTTTGGTTCTAGATATAAATATTGTGTGATCAAGGAAATATCATTCCTATATATTTGCCTTTTGAGAGTCTAATAGTCCTTGCACCCAATAATGATGAGTCTTGGTGACTCTGCATAGACTATCACACACTTAAAAAGATAATTTTGAAGAATTAGTATCCACTACTAGGAATTAACAACCTTAATTACTATTTCTGAGGTGATCAATATTTCACCAAGGTTGACTTGAATTTTGGTTACCATTAGGTCCTAGTCTATCCTAAATATGTCTCAAAGGCAACATTCAAGACATGGGAAGGATTGTATAAACGGATGGTCATGGATTTTATCTTAACCAATGTGTTATCCAAATTTATGTGTTTAATATATGATCTACTTAGGCCTTTCCTCAAATCCTTCATAATTATCTACTTATATGGAATTCTCATCTTTATCAAGACTTGGGAGGAGCACTTGGAGCACATCTCATATTTATTCAACACCTTGCATCAACACAAGTTTAAAGCTAACTTAGTAAAGTGTAAATTTAGGGATATGTAGATCTAGTACCTAAGATACATCATTGATCATACTAACATCCGTGTAGACCTAAAGAAGATAAAAGTAATACAATATTGGATTATTTCATGTAATCTCATAGAATTGATTATTTCATTGGACTTTTTGACTTATACCATATGTTAATCATTGGTTTATCACACATCTCTTAGGTTCTCAACTAGATAAAATGTGTTAAATCAAATTTAAATTAGACTCATGTGTAATAACACATTTTGAGGCACTTAATAAAAACCTCCATTCATTTCTTATTCTCATAATGCATGACATTACACATTCCTTTTAAATTCACACTAATGTATCTAACTACACACTTGGTGCAGTGCTCATGTAATATGGACATCCAATCACATACAACTCAAATAAATTTAATAACATAGTGCAAAGGGACTCCAACTATTTTAAATAATTGTATGTTATTATGTAATAAATCAAGTAATGGTGACATTACATTCTAGGGAAGGAGATATTTGTTCATTTAGACCACAAGACACTTTAGTTCTTACAAACATAGAATAATCTATAGAACACACACCACATGAAACGGATGACTTACCTATAAAAATTCCATATTGTGATCAAGAATAATAAAGGTAAGGATAAAAATATAGTATATTATCTTATACAACCTCCATTTCATGTGTTAATCATGGTACTTATGCCTAACCACAACTTCAAAAATTGGGTATCCCTCTACTCAGCTGACTAGGAATTCATATCAATTTACATCAACCTAGTGAAAGGTAAACAAGTTAAAGAGTTTTAATTGTCTAAAAATCTTCTCTACAAGCCCAGAGATCTCTATGTTCCTAATGTCACACCTCAGCAATGACTCATCTAGGATAAACACTATGCCAAGAACTCAAGACACTTTAACATGATAAAGACACTAGTCACATCATAGTAACACTTCTACTAGTCACACATGTGCATATAGATGGAATTACACATAAAATATTATATTTATTGTTTTATTTCCAAGACCATGAATAGGAAGATAGGACTTTACACACCTCTACCAATTCTACCTAGTCCATGGTAATCTATCAACATTGATTATATGACTAGGTTGCCTACAATAAGATGACAACATGATGTTGTGTTCATTATAGTGGATAGGTTTTTTAAGATGGATATCATCATCACTTGTAAGTACATTGATGTAGCTAGCACCACACAATCTTTATTCAACCATGTTTGGGTTCATTTTGGTCTTCCAACATCCATTATCTCTAATCAAGATTCATGAATTATGAGTTATTTTTAGAAAGAATTGTGGGAATTTATGGGTAAACATATGGATCAATCGATGGCCTTTCATCCATAAATATGTGGTTAAATTGAAGTGGTCAATTGCACACTTTTTCATCTTCTATGAATTTAAAACCATGCACATGTTTGCACTTGGGATGATAATCTCTTGCACATTATAACCTCACTACTAATTTTTCATAGACTTGATTTCTCCTTTGGTCCCCACTATAGCATAACCATGTGTCACCAATCCTTGATCACATGGATAACTCAAATCACCTAGTTAGATTTTGTTTCCAAAAGAGCATCTCAAGAATGGAAGTGGTTGGACGTAACTTAGACATTAACTATTATATCTATTACCAACTACCACATCTAATAGAACTAACATGCCTCCATAATCCTCATCAATAACCACATAATAGTTATAATTTCTCTTGTATTATGAATTTTATATATGTAACATACACATTTTATCAAAAAATAATAAAACTCGCATGAGTCTAGTCAATAAAATACATGATCATAATATAGAGAGCTTACTCTACACAACTACTTTGTATGCATGCATTGTAGACATTGAAATTTATTTCTTTATTCTTAAATTTATGAATATAATTTATCTTTCCTTTAATTAATACTTCCATTCCATTGAATGTGTGTTTGATTATTTTGTTTGAATACATCTCTATGCATTCACTCTACATAACCAAACTTAGTTGTCCATCACACACTCAGTCCTAGGCCCCATGGTGTGAATCATTATATCATAATCCTTATTTATTTATTAAATGGTATTGTTATATGGAAGGTATGTATTAAATATATTACTTAATACTAACATTAAAGTTACTCTGACACATGATATCATTTATCCAAAAATAACATCAACATTTATATTATATATTCAAGTTATATTATTATTCTTAAGAATAATATCATATATATTTATTTAAGTTACAATCATACTTGGATAATCTCAATCCATAAATATATACCATAAATAAATATATAATAGATATATTATGCATTTCAATAGGTTGATCTTAACAAAGATTTAACCAGTGAAAAATGTTGTCATTTTATTTAAGGAGCCATATAGGTTAAGGAATCTTTCCTTACATGATTAATCCTTCACAAGGATTTAAATATAGAATATATACCATTAAATTTCATCTTAATTTATCACTAAGGTTCAATATAAAGATAACAAATTTCTTTACCCACAACTAAGTTATTATATAAAGACTATCTTTCATAATAATATTTCAAGCGGGCTAGCTACTATTTAACATCTATTAATACAAGAGGTATCATCCATATTATACTTAAGAATGAGGAATAAATCTAGGCATGATTTAATAATATAAGAATAATCATTCTTCAACAATGTTCCTTATTCACTCCAATAAAATGTAGGCCAATTAAAGAAAGGCTCATTGCCTAACGTTTTGTGATTACAAAAAACTACTTTAGACACCCTTGAGCTTGAGACTCCAAGTTCTAAACATGGTTACAAAACTTAGTATTAGACCCCAAATTTTAGCTAAATATTTCAATAGAGGTATGAGGCATGGAATAATTATGGCATGAAAGAGGCACACATGAAAAGATCATGATGCATAAGGAGCATGGTGAAAAATATATATAGGTGAAAAATACCATGTCATAGGAGTTCACGGTGTGAGAACACCTAGTTAGATAATATGAATAATAAATAGAGAACTCAAAAATAGAGGGATAAAAACACTATCAAAAGACTTGGGGAGCATGCAAGAAGTAGGATATGGTTAAGGATTAATTATCAAAGATGAAATAAACTAGGTTATGCATAAATCTAGTACCAACCCATGAGAAGATTAGGCACTTAGAAATGAGGATCCAACACCAAATAGTAATATAGGGGCACAAAGGCCCAAGTCCTTAGGGAAATAATTTACTTGGTTTTCTTGACTCTTAATCTATTAGAGATCATTGGCTAGTCACTAAGAATGTCATTATTGTTTTAACAACTTGGTCAGGGAGAACTAAGTATAAATACCCCTATTTAAATCTTTATAAAGCTACTAATGATTGATTGATGTTTACTATTATTCTATTTATATAATCATAGATATCATTATAATATTGTTATTCTACTTTATTATATGGCTAAGTTATATCACTGAGTTGCACTATGCCTTTGTTATGTAACTTTTGAATCTATTATCAATATGATGAATAGAATATGCATTAACTAAATTTTATCATGTGGATTATGGAAACAATGGTGTTGGTCATTTAATTTTTTTTATTGATTTAACTAAACATAGGCCCATAACTATGTATTTATTGGTTAGTCATTGAATAAGGTGAAATTTTGAGCACTAATATATGTTAAGTACACCTTCACATGACAAAACCCATAAGAACCAGTTCATTATTGTGTGCTTTAATTGAGCATGAAATAACCCTAAGTCTTTCATGAAATGCTAACATGCTATTATGTTGGTTCTTAGTCACTTTAGTGCATGCCTAGGGAAAGTTAGGCCTAGATAGAAAACTAACCCAATATTTTAGTTTCATTGGTGGGACCTATAGCACCTATTTACATGATGTTGGAAAATACTTGAGTGATTATCTCTTGAAACCATTAAATAAGGGATTACTAGTGTCAAAGATAACTTTTCAATACCATTTTTTTACTAGGAGTTTACACACATGCATGGGTTGAACAAAATCTCTATAATTCCTTATATGAGACTTTCTTTGTTGAAGTTCTTATTCATTTGCATTCTTTGATCACATCCTATTATCAAGACCATTTAAAAAATCATGGAAGTAAAAAAAATTGACATTAGCACATCAAATGGCTTTATCACACTTGAAAGTGCCATGGAGTCAAGATGTTGATGTTTGGTGGTGAGGGGTGTTAAATATTTACATTTTGGAGTACATTGTATTAACTTATTCCTATCCAAAATAAGCCAAGTTTTAGTTTATCCAATAACCACATGGTTGGTATCTCAATCATTTCCATTTAGAGGCAAATAAGATTTTTATTGACTCTGGACTTGATACTTTTCTAATGGAAGGCTAAATTATTCCTTGCATGAGCATCATGTTTGGTGGGGGAATGCAGGGATACTTTTAAGACTTGTAGGTTAGGTATGGTATCCAGTTAGTAGGTGTTTTGGAAGTAAAAATATGATGAATCTCGATAAAGTATTATAAGTGGTAGTGATATAAGAAGGGTATGGGAGGACTCAAAAAGTGATATTAGGATCTGTAGGGAAGTGGAAGAGAATAAGGACTCTCTAACTTTTGGACCACAACCAATGTCAAATCTAGTATATGTGGGATAAAGTAGCCAAGAAGTAGAGATTTAAGAACACAAGTTAAATTAACCCATTTCCCTAATTATAGTTTGATATCATTCTTTTGATTTATATGAATTAATTATACACAACTAGGATATAGATAGCATAGAGTCAAAGACTAGTCCTATAAGCAAAACCTTACTTGAGAAAATTTTAGACACTAGTGTATTAACTATTTCTTTTCCTTTACAAGATAATTTCATGGACCAACTTGGTATGCCTGGTAGACCCAACATAAGTAGTGGGAAAAGTACTATCCCAAAGTTGGTGACTCAACCTACCTCAGTTCCTAAAATCTTAGGTGTTTTTACTACTATGAGAGGCATGGGAGGTGGACTAGGTGGTGTTTCATCTAGTGGACTAGGAAGAGGCATAAGAGGAAGTGGTGGAGTTCCCCCTAGGGAACAAGAGGACTTGGAAGTTATCAATAGCCACCATTATAAGTAACTTAAACACCTAATGTGTACTATGAAATGATGCTTCATGGTGCAGAAAATGTTTCCAAACATGTTCACAAGTGTGAACTTATCTAAAAAGCATGTGACATAACCTAATCTAACTGAAAAACCACTAAATTTTCAACCACACTCCTAGAATGAAAACATAAATGGTACTAAAAATATTATCCTTAATAGGATGTGGTTGATTATGACTAGCTCAAGTTAGCATGCCTCCAAGAATTTGATATTTTTATATTTACAACAATAAAGTATTGTCATACTAAAAGATGTAAAACAAGAGATAATTGAGATCATACACGAGTATAATGGATGGTTAAAGACACTTATCTCAAATATTTCATTTGAGATTAAAGTTTTTTAACATTCTTAGTGGTTCATGGGAGGTATGTTGCTCTCATTGTTTTACTAGCCTATGTAAGGCCTTGGAAGTTACCCTCCAACCAAATCCATTGGAAGCATTGATATGGGAATTAACCCTTTTATGGAGGCTCAAATTATTTTAATGGCATATTAATTATAAAAACTAACTGCATACAGTGTTCATGACACTCATAACATCATATGGTGTGTCTGTTGTGAGTCTAAAGGCCATAATAAAAAATAATTATCCCCATAAGAACATATGTACCATATTGAAGTAGTCATGTGAAATTTTATAGGAAGATCATGATGTTCAATATTTTGATTTGTTATAATGTGCCAAAGGTTTTCATTTATTTTAAAATATGTGATGCATATACACATGACACCAAAGACTGCTATCTCATTAGTGATATTCATGAGGTGCATGTGCGGTACACACTGGGCCTCTATTTAAAAATAACCAAGATAATGGTTAATATCATGGATGATGTCAAGGTCAAGGATGTGTAATTAGATGCTTTCCACTATGGACATGATAAAAGTGTGGTTTCCCTAATCACTACCATTAGAACTACCTGGTCTATCCTATATGTGCTTTCTATAAAAATGAGCACCATTTAGAAGAATGCCCTAATTTATACATGGTCATTACAAAGGAATGAAATGATAATGGTGTCAGTATGATACACATTGATAACCACACTAGAGTTTATTCCCTATCACTCCAATAGCTCAAAAAGTTAATATTACAATGCATAGTGGTGGAAAATCCTAGTCTACATCCACTCCACCTATTAATAATGTATAACACAAAGAGCCTTATGCAACTACATATCTTAATGATTAGTATAAAAAAGAGGTGCTTTAGGATACTATGAATTTGGTGATAGAATTACAAGGGGAGATCCAATTTCTCAAGGATTATGATGTTGCTTAATGTGATGATATGGAGAAAGCCATAAACCATCATGACATGGTGTGGGATGACTTTAAAGAGATCTACAAGTGCTTATTAGATGAGGATATGATACCATTATTATGTAATTAGCTTAATAATCAGATGCCAATTCCTACTAAATATTTTTTAATTAAAGCATGCTCACTGATAAGATACTCTCATTCCCCCTAGATTGTAAGGGGACAAAGAAATATTAGTGAACACTGCAATTGATCGATGGGTAATCTAGGACATCTTAGTCAAAATCAACAATGAATTCAATGTCCTCACAAAGGATTCTTGGTGAAATATGGATAGCCAAACTTTTTAACCTTCACCCCATGTATTTTTCATGGCCAACAAGACCCACACATTACCACTTGGTGACCTTAAATATACCACCATGAATATCCTCAGTGTTACATTCAAAGAAAACTTTGAAGTTATAGAGTTGACTAAGGTAGATGACTTCCCATCTTTATTGGGTCATCCAAGTGTTATTCCAATAATGTTTCTTTAAGATTCAATAAAAGGTACATTAGCTTCTAAAATACTAACCAACATGTCATCATTCCATTGGACCATGCTTATGGGCCCCCATAAATTAAACCTATTAACATTGATGAAGATATTAATCATCTATATAATATCAAAGATCATGTAAGTGAATTCCATGACCCCACCCCTAATGGAATCCTAAAATTGATAAATGCACAATCCCTCTTTAACACTATGAGTAATGCATTTAATTGTTAGGCATAAGGTGATTATGACCTTACTAAGAGAGTATGTGGTGTTATTGGTAGTCATAAAGATACTCAGTACAAGTATCACAAGCACCATAGATTTATTCATCTTGTAATTATGCAAGTCATGCATGAACCAATCATGGTTACACTACTCAAAATTTTAGATGAAGCTATATGGTTCAATGAGAAAATAGAAATCTATAAATTCATCTAGCAACTAGAATCCTTATATGATTGTGATGTTAATCTCATGTGATAACTTATTCACATTCTTGATGGCAAAATTATAAGGTGATGATGAACTCATCATGAGCATATAGTTAATTGGAACCATGTACATCATGCATTACATCATATATTTCATCATGATAACCATATATGTGGCACTATTAACAATAGTGGTATTCAAGCATTAAAACCTCATCTTGAGGCATGCGACATAATGTGGGTGGCTGATGAAACTTTTTTGCCAAAATATCTTTGGGTTCATGCATTATATGGCACTCTATATACATGGCCAGAGTGTGGTATGTATATGAGGAGTGTCATATAGGTATATTTTCTTGGTACCTACTTAAGGATAGTATGGTTTAGACATTATCCTATTCATCCCCAAGGATGGGTTTTCACCTTACACTTCAAGTAATGTATAAAGCAGTCATTGGTGACCCAAGTCTCATTAAAGGCTAAATTAAAATCATACATGGCATGCCAGAGGAAGGATTGACCATTTTAAATGAGCCTATTGAGTAGGAATATTCTTCTACACCTAAACCTATAATCAATCATGCACTTCAAGAAGAAATCTAAAAAAGGTAAGTAAAAAGTTGTGTTTCAAGTTGATGAAGGTGAAGGATCTAATCTGTCTAACCCATTGACCAATAATTGGCTATACACAGAGAGTATGGCCCTATAAATGTTCATGACATAATTATAGATACAAAAAACCCATACTTGGATCCACTTCAGACCATACAACATAAGATTAGCACAAAATATGCACCAAAGATGGCTACCATGGGAAATTATTGGTCTAATACTAAAATTAGTAAAGTGTTTGAGATTTTTAAATAATATCAAGATGTTTTTCCCAAAAAATATAGTGAGATTAAGGGTGTTCACTCTTCTTTGGGTAAAATTCATATCAAACTAGTTGAATGTACTCACCTAGTTAGGAAAAAGCCTTATTGAATGAATCCTAATTTTCATGCACATGTTAAAGAGTAGATTGATGGTATGTTGCATGTGGGAGTTATTAATCTTATTGATGAGTCTGAGTGGGTAAGTCCTATGGTTATAAGCATGAAAAAATATGGGCATATAAAAAGATATGTGGATTATAAGTTACTTAACACTACTTGCATTACTGATCCTTTCCCAACACCATTCACCAAAGAGATCCTCAAAGGCATCATTAGATGTGAAATTTATACCTTCATACCTGGTTTCTATGGATACCATCAAGTCTAGATCACCAAGGACAATCCAAAGATTATGTTTTCCACTGATTGGGGGTTTTTTTTGTATAATTTCATGTCTTTCAAGTTGAAGAATGTCCCTATTGTGTTCTCCAATATTATCATTGAATCTTTCAAGGAGTTTATCCATAACTTCATTTAGGTTTATTTAGATTAATGGATGATATATGGCTTGGTAAAAGACCATTTTTCTAATTTAAGGCTCATGCTTTAGCACTGTAGAACACTTTAGATTTATCTCAACTTAAAAAATTATCTTTTTGATACTACATTCAACATTCTCTTTAGTCATATTATTTGTCGAGATGGACTTCTAGTGGACCCCACCAAAATTGCAATCATCCTCCACCTACCAACACCGACTACCTAAAGAGATTTTCATGCGTTCTTAGGTCACATTAGATACTATAGGAAATTCATTTTTGGATATACATGGATTAAAATGCCTCTATAAGAACTCTTGAAACATAACAAACATTTCATTTAGACATGCTCATGCCAAGAATATTTTATTTCCTTAAAGGATAAACTTATCACCACATTTCCCTAACTAAACTAAACTATTCCATGTCGATGCTTCTGGCATGGCATTCACTGCAATACTTAGTTTAGTAAAGGTAATCTAGATCACCCTTTATACTTTTCAAGTATAAATATTACTTTAGCTAAAATTAACTATACCACTATATAGCACAAGGCATTATACATGGTCTATGCTCTTCAAAATTTCCAATAGTATCTCTTGGCAACCCCTTTTTATTTTCTTCAAAACCATGAGGTATTAAAGTATTTGGTCAACAAACTAGTTTTTCATGGTTGTATTTCTTGTTTGATAGTGTTATTTTAATATTTCTAGTTTTCCATCATGGTCAAGCCAGGTAAGGCCAATTATGATCCCAAACATATCTCATGAATTAAATCTAGTGAACCAATGTACACCATCAAAGATAACTTGTCTGGCATGTATTTATTTCATGTTTAATGTGTTATTGAAGAGTTAGAGGATATATCAACATTTTTTACTACCATATCAACTCTATCTCATTTAATAACTCTAGTTAAGAAATAACTCATCATTCATGTTTCTTCATCCTAGCTCATCAGGGGAGACCTTTATAAGCTTGGATGAGTTGAGGTACTTTGATTTTTTATCATTAAAAATGAGCATGTTGAGGTGTTTTATGAGGTTCATGAAGGTGTTTTTATAGGACATTATGTAAGATAATATATCGCATGAAAGGTTATGATATTTGGTTTATGGTGGCCTACCCTTTTTAAAGATGTTAAGCTTTATGCATGTTAGTGTGACATTTTCTAGCTCATGGAAAAGCCCAATTAGTGGGATGTAGTACCACTTCATCTTATTATATCACATTAACCTTTTAAAAATTAGTCCATTAACTTTATTAGCCCCTTCAACCTAGTAGTATGGTGTATTGGTTCATATTACATTACCACCATTATTGACTATCTCTCTTGTTAGGTTAAAGTGCACTGACATGAGATTGTATAACTGATATTATTGTGTAATTAATTTGGGAGCATATTATTGCTAATTTTAATTATCCAATAAGTTTTAATAGTGATCATGGTACTCACTTCCTCAATGATACTATCTATGCATTATTGGTCAAATTCATGATAGCTCACCATAATACCACACAATATCATCCCTAATCTAATGGCACTACTGAGGCATTCAATGAGATCCTGGGAGTGAATTTAACCAAGATACTATGATGATCAAGTGTTTGTATTCCTTTGGGATTATTAAACTACATATAAGTGCCTTAACAAAAGTATGCCATTCAATCTTGTGTTTGATACCAAGATAATTCTTCCAGTAGAGTTTATTGCTCCCTATCTTTGCATTGCATATATTAGATGACTAGAATTTGATACATCATTAAAATAATGCCTCAATTCTTATTATAACTAGATCAAGATAATTTTATTGCACATTAAGTCAAGACATGATAAATGAAAACAAAAGGCATGGAATGATTACCACCTCAAGAATAAGAATTTTACTCCTAGAATGCAAGTCTTAATATATGACTCCAAGTTCAAGTGCCATTCCAAGAAGCTTCATGTCCACTGGGATGGGCCTTTCATTATTCATAGTATTTTTCCCACTAGTGCATGTTGACTGAAATGTTTGGGTGGCCAATTTATTCCTATTCATTACAATGGTATTCAATTGAAATCATATTTTTCTACTTAATTATTTCTTATTTTTTCCAATAAGGCTGATGTTATTTGTTTAGTTTAGGATCTCTTGTTTTAAATAATGCATTACACTAGTTCCATGCCCTTTTTGTGGTTTTATATTTAACATTTGTAATTTTATGATTATATTCTCATGAAGGACCATAAAGCACTATTAGTTTGAGTTAGGGGTTTTACATGTATGAAGTGCTAGGATATGGTCTATAGGGATACATGCAGAATCAAAGGTGCACAAGTGAAATTTTATAAGGACAAAGGGTATGTAAGAAGTGGTGCATAACCATAAGCTTGCTAAGCTAAATAATTATTCCCACCATTGGTATGACTATTCAAATTTATTTAAAGCTATCATGTACTTCAAAAAAATCACAATAAGGGGCGTGTAACTAATACGAGGAGATATTGGTAATGGCAAGTGTACTAACATCACATCATGGTATAATCATTAATCACATTTATTGAGTGAAGTGATTGTCAAAGAAGAATGGTAATAAATGAGTTACCCCCTCAATCCTATAAAAATATAAAAGTCTCATTTCACCTTTTACTATTTTTGTGATTGAGTTGTTAAAAAGTTGAATTCAACACATCTAGAAAAGTGTAGAGTGTTGATTTCTAGTTTTTTCTTGATATTGAAGTGTATTTTAGCCAAAATGAGTAACCAAAGCTAGGTTAATTGTAAATATGAGTATAATTTCTTGATTTATAGGTTATATGGGTTGGCATCCACCATTATTAGGTGTCGAAGTAGGAGAGTTGAGGCACTTATAATAATAAAAACATATTCATTTGGGATCATTGGATGGACATGCCTCAATATTTGGGTTCTATAAAGGGTGATGTTTCATAAGAAAAAGGTCCAATGAAGTGAATCACTACTTGAAATTCTATAGGAATAAGAGTTAAGTATTGGTGGTGAAATGGTGTTAATCATATAATAAATACATGAAGATCAAGGCATGCACACGAGAGATGAAGGAATTGGGATGGTGTGCAAAGTGAAAATAAATCTCAAATGTCTCTAACTATACCTTTATTGATTGAGAAAATGAAATACCCTAAAATGATGCTATGGGTTGAAAACTAAGCATCTAATGTGCTAAGTTATATTATATTTGACAACAACCATTGACAACCTAGGAATGAGGTAGAACTTCAAAATGATTATATATTCAAATACCAAAATACTATGAGTGATATGGTCTTCAACTTAAATATTTTCAACACCTTTTATACTAACAACCTATTATAACTCTTAAATCTACCCTAATTTTTAAATATGATATAAGTGGTCAATTTTTCAATCTCGTAAGTGCATGAGGACTATATCTACTTTGTTGGGCACTAGATGAAAATCATGACTAAAATAATTAGCAAAGTATCAGGGTTGCAGTACTCAGGCATAGACCTTGATCTAGAGGACATGGAGGAGATAGAGAAGATATCTATAGTTCTTGAATACCATAAATAAGTGCATATTATGCATATATCAAAAATATTTAGGATCCTTCCCTCTAAGTGGTCACACACACCATAATGATGAAGGTTGGTGGAAAAGATATATGTAAGGAGGTTAACATGGCCCACCTATATGTTGAATATTAAGTCATCAATGGGTTGAATTATAATTAGATGCTTTATTTTTCCAATAAAATTATAGAGGATGTATAAAATTCTCACTAAATTACCAACTATAGGTTTATATGGGGTATGTTCTTATTAATAATGGTGTTATATGAAGTTCGTGTACTTGACTACACCTTTAGACAATTGAAATGTGCATATCTACTTGATCATAAGTCCCCTGTAGAGTGGTACAAGGCATTTAACTACCCTATCTTGATTAGACTATCCTGTAAGATCAAGATGAAGTCATGGTATGATGGGATGAAGGAAACCTTTAAGAATGAGTGACATATTCTAAAAGACTTACCTAAACAGGTTGGATATCAAGACAAGTTTGTTGTAAAGCAATACTACTCCCTCATTTGCATTAGAATGCCCCCATTTAGATAATTTTATTATTGGCTAAGGATACCTTATGCTTTCATGGTGTAGTACTTTATGAACTTTGTCAATGAAATATATGATACACATAAAATGACACTTGAAGTTAAATAAATTAACTGAATACTCACACTCTCCACCAAATGTACGGATACCTTGGCAAGAAATTTTATAGAGAAAGGGTTGAGTTGGATAGAATCAGCATAAAGGTGAATCAAACCTTGGTTGGGGATTCCATTTCTATTTTATTCTATATGCTAAACCCAAAGAATAAATCTTTGGGAAGTGCAGAGTGTGATAAAGAGAAACTCCCTTCAATGCTACCAATATAAAGGAAGAATAAGAGTTTTGGGCTTGATGCTAGCATAATATCTTAGCTTGAACCTTTGAAAAAGCAAAGGATTTCCCAAGAACCACCAAAGAGGGATCCATTAATAAGTCAATCAGAAGGCCCAATGTTAACTACACAAACTCATCCCTTGGAATAAGAGATAAAGTAACATAAGGATGGTGATAGGGAAGAGATAAGAGAGCTAATTGGAGGGACCTTAGAGAGAGATTAATTTTAATAAAAAGACACTGAATCTAAGAAGATACCCTCCCTAATGTGATAGGAAGAGACCACCCTTGAGGAGACACAAATGGAGATATAAAATATACTTTGAAAAAATAGGGATGGCTCTAAAGTAGGAGGATCGAATGGCCTCAACATAGATACCACTTCTTAATATTAGGACATGGATGTCAAGATATTTGAGTGGGATTCCATGAAATACAAAAATCATGTTGACTTTATGGTTATAATAGACAAGTCTAATGTATCTAATAACCTCTGTGCACAATACTAAAAAGGCATCCCTAACAAGTTATTTTATCTATATTCCCATCTTGCTTAGGAGGATGCATCTAACTAGACCCAATGTGATATTTCATTATTATTTAACATGTATAATAAATAATAACACTTTGATATGGATTTTAATAGTCTTGTATTCAATCCATAAGTAGTGGTGCCACCCACTACTCTTTGGGTAGATCTCCATCAGCTTACTTCTATACAAACTAGCATAGCAATATTAAAAATTGTATCTAAGGTTGTATAGTATAATGTTCTTATAGAATATAATGCACGATGGGCTAAATATAAACATGAAAATTTGGTGGAGATGTATAATAAAAAGGTCTCTACCTACACCAAACTAGAAAAATAACTAGGGGAGATAAAGTGCCAATCAAAGGTAGAGATAGTCATCAAGGTGGAAACATTAAATATTTGTAAGGTTGTTCTAATCCAAAACTCAGTTATCATATATGGAGTCCCCTTATATGGTGATGCAATTTATAATTTGGAAACTCTCATGGACCTCCTATTGAAATGGATCAAAGATCAACCTAGGCCTAAATATGAAATATTATGGGCAACAAAATAGTTTGCCAAAGTGGTGGAGGTATGCAAGTGCAACTTATATATAATTAGGGATGTGATTCCCATTTTATATGGGTTTTTTTATAAGATATCATGGCTTATTAAAATTTTGGAATCTTAGATTAAAATATAATATCTTTAGCACCAACATTTGGTTGATATAACCCTCTTAATAAAACACTGCTATGAGTGCACAAAAGAATTTAAGGATGTAGAGGCTAGGGAAGAGACAATAAACATACATCGGTAAGAAATAAATTATAAATTTTTGGAACTCTAAGGATACATTGTAACTGAGGTCTCCACACTTGATGGTGTTCATAAGGATGCTTCCACATCCATTAAACATTTGGTCAATAAAGAAAGAGAGTGTCCCAACCAACCTGAGGAGACCAAGAATTTGAAACTATCCTTTGATGATATAAAAATGAATCTACTTAGCACCTTATCACATTAGGAATGTGTCAATAATAAGGTCAAATAAGCTGGTGCTAAATTTTTTTAAATATCTAATATTGGTACGTAGTCTAGGATGGACTAATGGCATAGTGAATGGTGATGTTGGACCCCAAATTTTGGCTAATTCTATTGATAGAGGTGTAAGGCATGGAATAATCATGGTACAAAAGAATACAATGTGGAAGAAGCACATAGTGTAAGGATAATGGCACAAAATATATATAGGTGAAAAAGACCATAGCATATGAGTTTATAGCATGAGAATACCTAGTTAAATAATATGCATAATAAATGAATAATCTAATAATAGAGGGATTGGAACACTAATGAAAAACTTGGGGAGTGCACAAAAAGTGGGAGATGATTAAGGAGTGATTCTCAAGGATTAAAAAAACTAAGTCACACATAAATATAGCACTATCTCATGAGAAGACAGGCACTTGGAAATGAGGATCCAACACCAAACAAGAATATAGTGGCACAAAGTCTTGGATCCTTAGGGAAATAATGTAGTTGGCTATCACAACTCCTAGTCCATTGGAGATCATTGGCTAATCAGTGAGAGTGTCATTATTATAGTAATGTATTGGTCTTGGATAGCCAATTATAAATACCCATGTTTACAGATTTATAATCCTAATCATGATTATTTTATAATTATTAATTGACATTGATTGGTATTCCACTGATGTAATATTAGATATCATTGTAATATTATATTCTACTCCAGTTTATGGCTAAGTTATATCACTAATTTACACCATGCCTTTTTTATTTAACCTGTGAATCTATTATGAATATGATGAATAGAATCTACATTATCTAAATTTTATCATGTAGATTCTATAAATAATTGTGGTGGTCATTTTAATTTTATTTTTTCATTTAACTAAACGTAGGCCCACAACAATGTATTTATTTTTCTAGTTAGTCATTGAATAAGGTGAATGTTTGAGCGATGATATATTTTAAGTACACCTTCTCACAATAAAACACATGGGAACCAGTCCCTCACTATGTGCTTTGAGTGAGCGTACAAGAACCCTAAGTTTTGCATGAAATGTCATCTTTCTAGAGTGTTGGGTTTTAGTCACTTCAAATGCATGCCTAGGGAAAGTTAGGCCTAGATAGAAAATTAACCTAACACTTATAAAATTCAAGGGTGGATATCTAATGAAGGTTAATTTGACTCGATGGAATTATTATGCACCCACCTATAGCCCTATTCTTGATTCTTAACCAATGAGACTCCCAGTCTAAAATATCATTCAAATAAGCATTTAATGAAAATTCAAATGAAGCTAACATTTATAATTATATAAAATAAACAAGTAAGCTTTCATAGAATAAATAAGACCTATCATTTGATTAGATATCGATATGATACCTCACTTAAATGATTTCATCCATAGTCATAGGAGGGTCAAACAATATACCATTGTGCCTCATCATAGTAGGGATTAACAATTTACCACCATGATGTTCATGGAAGGGTCAAGCATTCTACCACCATACCTAGTATAAGAGGCTTGAGATTATACCACCATGAATATGTTGTTAAAAAAAAATCATCACTTTATGTTATAAAACATTACTCACTCAAACAAGAAGCTAAAACATTCAAGTCAAGTAAGGAAGAATACAACCTCTTCAAGGCACTTGACTAGGCAAAGAACTATGTCGTAGCTAGTGCACATCCATAGAAGATAATATTATAGGTAGAATAAACCAAAGGAGTGGGAGATGGGTGGAACACATCAACTCATCTGGTGATGAGAGGATAATAATATATCAATCAAGCCTATAGAGATATATATATTATGGTATCCCATCTCTCAACTCGTGAAAGAGATGTGAGGTCAATGAGTCTATAATGTATTTAGTTTAATTGGCACTCAATTAGATTAATTTATAAATCAACTATCCCTACTCTCTATTCATTTACTTAAGAGGGGGAGGCCCTTATTCAACCTCTATCATGCTAAAACCCCCCTCTCTCTAATGGTTCCAATAAAGCCTCTCTATGATTTTGGTTCTAGTTTTAGTTATACAATCCATAAACTAGAAAGTGTCACTCTATAAAACCTTTTGATAATGGAGGTTGAAGGTAGATCCAAAGGCTCAATTTTTGAATAGTCCCTATAGTAAGGTCCTTTGAGATTGAATAGGAATGATGCATCAGGGAGAGGTGCACCCCATCTATTGAAATTAGGTATGGATCCCTCATCTCCCTTGTTATTATTCTCCTTTAAGAAAGAGGACATATAAATAACTATAATAATTTTCATTCAAAGTAAATAACCTATAAATCAAGTTAATAATATTCCTACCTATTGACTCTAAGACCTCTTGGGTGCTATCCTTCAGTTATCTAAGTCTTAACTCTTGTTAAATATCTCTTCTTATCTTGAAACTTTTTTTAATTAGTCTATTCTTCTCTAATAGGATAAATTTTCCTATCCTCCCCCCCAACTCCCCTAAACTCTCCAACCAAAAAAGTTCCCAAAATGGATATCTCAACTTCTACATATAAGCATTTTAGACTTAGCCAACTACCCTTTGCTCACCAGTCCATGCCTCATTAAGGGACATTCTTTTCATGTTCAATTAAGGTGTAAGATAAATCTAAAGGATTTTTTGGTTGATTTTTAGATTCACTCACCTATTCCACTTTATTCTTAGACTCAAGCCATCAATGGAAGATATGATAGTTAGATACTACATTATAGACATTGGTTGTGAGATCTTAAGGAAATGAGATAAGTCTTTTTAACCAAACTTCAAGTCTATCTACCTAAATAATGCACAATTTAGAAAGAGGTGACGAGGGTATCAAATACAATCAATAACTAATATGGGTTTTAAGAACATTTGAGGTAAGGTTGTTTGGTTATATAACCATGCTTGCTATAGTCCCTTTCCTTCATTATCCCTTCCCTATTCCTACACACTCAATGCACACATCAAATTCCTCTAACAAAATTTCTAAAGCTACTGAATTTTATCAAATAGAGAACTCAATAAATTATTCATAGTCAACTATACCAAAGAATACAATAATTCACATAGATGTATTCATTTAACCTTATATATATGAAATTACTAATATACAAGTTTTTCAGTAATGATCTAACATTATCTAATTCAACATATCTCAAAGACATAATTATATTAAAAAATAATAGATCACATAAAGGATTTATAACCATTATAATTTCAAAATTAAGTAAAAACAACATGATTGATAATATGTATTTCTCATGGTTCCCAACACATGACAAGCCTTCATAAAATCTATGCATGTTTTCGTTGGTCATGGCTAACAACATAAATTCATAATCAAAATAAGATTAACCATAATCCCATAGTCATAAATGTTAAAGATGAGAATTATGTAAAATATGGCCTTAAAATACATGTGATAATAATATAAGTTATCTTGTTCCTTACTTTATTCATCTTGGAATGCCTTTTCTTTGCCCTCTTGATTAGCTTGATTCTTATTTGTTAGTATCTTGAAATATATTATAAAGTGTTATGGTTTTTTATAGTAATGACAAATAGGTTTATCTTGGTTTTACCTATGAATTTAGATATATATTTTCCCTTTTATTTTTATTTTTCTTAACTCCTTTGATTTTTATTTCAATTTTTCTATTTGGTCTTTGAAACCCTTGCCTTAGTTTCAAGTGTCTTTTCTTGATCTCTTGCATATAGTCTTATATTATCTTCATGGGACAAATGATAACCCACTAACTCATTATCACTTATAGTTTTCATGTCCTTAAACCCCTCAAGAGTGATCATAATATTCAACCATATTTGAGATAAATATTTCAAAATTTTCCTTACTATAACACTATCTTTTATAGTTTCTCCACAAACCCTCATTTTATGTACTAATTCATGTATGCTTATGTAATATTCTCTAAGTCCTTCATTATCTGACATTCTTAAATTTTAAAAATTCATTTTAAGAGATTTATTTTTAATTATCTTACCTTAATGTATCCTAATTATGAATTTTCTAAGGTATTTCATGCCTCATGGGCATTCTTACAACCAATAATTCTTGGATAGATGCTTAGGTCTATGGCAATCTAAAAATAGAATAAAGCTTGTGTATTTTCCTTTTATTCATCCTCTTTTATTCTTTATAATATTGAGTCAAATTATTTAAATTTTTAGGTGTGTACCCATGAATAAAATTCCCCCAAAATCCTTTCCATGAGATAATTTTCTTTAACTGATATCTCTAATATTTAAAGTTGTCACTTTCAAAGATGGTAATATTCATACAAGAAATTTTAATAAAATTCATAATACTCTTGATAATGGCTTGAAACCCTTCCAAAACTTTATTTTATGAGGATATGATACCAAATTAAAGTTTTTATTTTATGTAGGGAGTGTAAATCAAATTTTATTTAATCTAAAATTGAAGCTACGTATCAATCAGTATGTCTCAGATTACTAGTTGTTAATATAGTAATGGTGTACATGTGATTGTTGATAAAACTTACAATGAATAAATTCAAATTAGAAAATATATTATTGTTTTTATCCTTTTTGATACTTTCAAAAAATAACAAATATACCAATATATAAAATGAATTTTCAAAAGGAATTATTGTGCCACACTTCTTTATGCACAGTTATTTATTAATAAATAAAGCTAAAATAAACTTATTATAAGATAAATTACATGAAAATTTATGTCTATAAATTTAAATATAAATTAATAAATTTATTTAACCACCATGTTAACTAAAACTAAACTCTAAGATAATTAAAACTATAACTAACACTAATTGAAGTATATGTGCATCATGCAAGATACCTTTATCAATTAAGTATCGCATGTAAACATAGAAAAAATAAGTGCCCCAAAAGTCTTATATAATAGGATATTGACTAAAATACTAATAAATATAGTTTTATAAACTTATAAATGGTTACCTACCTTTTGTAAATCATTTGAGTTCACAAACAGTGAACTAGACTTAATTAGAAGTTCTAGTTATTTTTTAGGAAATATCTAAAAAGTGTTCACACTCACTAAAATAATTAATATAAGACAACCAAATTAAATAAACCTCTCATAATAAATAAACACCAAATAAACTAAATCTAATATTAATAATCAAGTGCCCGTATTAGCATCATACTCAATAATGCAAAGATACAAGGATTTTGGTTTGAAAAACTCTAGGATGTGGAAAAAATAATCAAATGATGAAATTACTATTCTTCATATATTTTTATGGCTAAATGTATATTATAATAATTAAAATATAATAAGTAAAATAGTCTTACTATCTTTCTCATTCAGCATTTCATTATTCCTTACTCTAATCCTTCCTAATTCAACTAAATACCAACTCTAATAATTGATGATATTATTTATGATCATCAAAAGGCAAAATATCTAGGGATATCAAAAAATTCAAGGATAGTATCAGAATGAAAATATAGAGTTAGACTTCAATTAGATGCCCAATACTATTTTTCCCTAATTTGAATGGGTTTCTAATAGTATTGGAAAAATCCTAAAACCATGAATTATCTAGACCACCTTCATACTTATTAATAGGTTAAGAATGTCATTAGGGTCCACAAAAGACCCTATAGACCCTAGTATACACAATAGATTCTACACTGTTGAATGCTATTATGAAATCCCTTACATCGATGAAATGAGGAGTTTCATCAAAACTAGAATCAAACATGTTGATATTCCCATTTAAAGGAAAGAGAAATTAGCTTTATCTAAGCACTCAAGTAAAACTAAGCATGAAATATACATAGAAGACACCAAGGTTATTACTATGGAAAACCATTTTCAAAAATGAAAATTAAGGTCAGCTATTGAAATTAATAAACACTCCAACAATCTAAATAGAGCTGAGGGCTTAGAGATAGGTTGTGCATGGCTATAAATTGTTTATTTTAGTGTCATTTAGTAGTTTATTATTTATGAATAATTAAAATTTTATTTAGTTTATTGTTTTATATATTAATTAATATATTTATTTTATTAATTTATTTATTTTAATTATTTAATTTTATTAAAAAAATTTATTAATGTATTAATTTATATTTAGTTTATTTATTTACTAAATAATTTTATTATTAATAATTATATTAGTTATTACTTAAAATTTATATTAATTATTACTTACTAATTGTATTACTTTTTTTATAGATAATTGAGGGCTAAAGGTTCCCTCACCCAAAATAAAAAATGATCCAAACTAACCCTTGCTTTACCGGATGAAAATCCACAAGGGAACAGTAATGCCAAAACCTTGCTAAAACCCCAAAACCACCAAAGGGAGACCAAGATCGCCAAGGAGTACCCAAAAAAATATAGAATATAAACACAAAAATGGCTAAACAATAAGACTAAACCCTCCCTTTCTCACATTGTAATGAGAGAAGAGAATCATGGAGGAAGAATCATGGAAGAAGTGATCTTTCTTATTACTCCTTAATAAAATCTAGTCTTCTTGTTTAATCGAGTTCCCGAAATCATCACTATAAAATCTACATATATCAATCAATGAAACTCTAGAGGCAATTATCCTACTCATTTAATCCACATGCAAATTCCCATATCTCCCAACATCATTAGTTAATTTCTCTTTGGAGGAAGACATATTCAGAGGTATTCCATCATTAATTTTTGTTGCCTAATTAACCCCTACAACTTTTATTATAGGATTAAAATGCATTTTATATATAAAAACTATGAGGTGATCAACACTTGCCACCTTTCACCAAGAATAATCTAATTTACACTTAGATATAAGGTAGGAAGCAACCAAATGTCCAATTTTAAAGCATCTCTAACACTTGAAAGGCATTCCCTCATAATCAAGGATTTGAGTCCATCATCATCCTTTTACCCTCAATTTCATAGTTGTTGGAAGGCCTAGATAAATATCTAAATAGACCAACATTTTAGCAAAGGTGGTGAAGGAAAAGTTAGAGGTAAAAGCATCTATGTGTAACATGTTACCTAAGGATTCACCTATGGTTGATAAGCATGATTCAGCCTAAAACTAAAGGGAAATATATGGTAGATGAACCCAAATGGTTAAGATGTTAAGGATTTTGAGAAGAGGGTTAAACTTAGGAAATTAAGGCTTCCATAGAAGGAGGTGTTGATCTCAACACTATAGTTTGGCCTTAATAGACTTATTACAGTCTACAATACTATCAAAAACCATAATAAAAAAACCTCTAACACATGGGTAGAGTTCCAATATGTCCTCCATTAACAACCTCCTTGAATCAAATATCCATTGATGAAGAATAGTGAGGTTTGACAAAAATATATTAAATCTTCACTCTAAACCCTAGCCAAAAACCATTCCTCATTTCAAAACACTTCTTCAAGATCCACATACATGACAATATCATAGTAGCCTTTACAATGACTAAATACTTAACTATGGGCTTCATAGTCTTCTCCACTTGATAAAACACTTTGAAAAATGATTTTATAATGGTAAATAAATTAGTATCATAGGTTGAACCTAAACCATATATAGATTCATCATCAATGGTGGAAAAGAGCATTGGATCCCCAATGATGCTACCATAGGCCTTAGACTTCTCAATAACCAAATAATGTTCCACTCACAAATACCCAAGGGCTACTTTATGGCAGTTTCCAATTATAACCCCTACATCCTTCTCAAAATTAGTTCCAATATTTAGAATAATGATCGCCATAGAGTCACTAAAATTCAATAGAATCAAAATATTATGCTTGGACTAACTAACCAGAGTTGAGAAAGCCCTATCAATAAAAGAATGATGTGCAAGAGTCATTGCATCATTCCCAAGATATTATCAATTAAATTCTTATTTTATTACTTATTTTTATTAATTGATAGCTATATTACTTTATTGAAGTTTTATTAATTAGTATTTAATTTTATTGGTAACTATAATTTACTCTTTTTGGAATATTGGGATGTTAATTAACTTAGAACCTTTAGGGCTTAGTTTTTAGGTTGTAGTTATTTAAGTTGATTTGAAATCCATGTCACTTGAGGAATGATTTCACATTGTTTGAAAATAAAGGTGAACATATATTTATATATTTTTTCAACAACTTCTCTCACATTTAATACATCATGTGACTATTATCCCTTCACCTATTTAAGTAAGCATGGGTTTTTTATTCCACCATAAGTCTTTGTCATGATGATAGATCATGATTGGTGATTAGAAACATCAAGTCATAAATAGTAACATAATTATTCATCTTTAAATTCTATACCCTTACCATACCTATACATTTACTATAGGTGAAACCACTAGTTAATGCAAACTAGTCATTTCAAAACCACTGCCTGATGAAACTAATGGTTACATAACCACTGCTCTAATGTTAAATTAAAATTTTTACATGCTACAATAAATTGTTATGTTAAACCCTTACTTTTTACTGAAACTAATTTTTTATCTTATTTTCTAATAGATGGATTGTTTTCCTTAGTCCTTATGGATCATCATGTGAATATTTGTCCTCCACAAGTATTCCTTGGATTTAATCAATTATAAATGAATTAGTGATGACAAGAAATTTTTTTTTGAAGATAATTATAAATGGTATACTTGATGAGTGCATAAATTTTCAACAATATCTTGAAATTTAGTGGTCCAAAGTGCATTGGAAACTATAAACAAGATCTATGTGGTTGTAACCCCATCCAAGCATTAGGTCGGTATACTTTTAAACCAAATTATGCTCCAAAGGACCTAAATTTTGGCCTGTAAAGTTTCAACCTAAATTAACTTCCCACTATAATCTCCTTGAGTTGGTTACTATAAAATATGATTGTTACTAAAAAAAAATATAAACTGAAGTGGCTTGAACCCAATCACTAATTACAAAAATACATGATTTTTAAGAGCCACATTTCAAAATCTAAAGATTAAAAATATCTATTGAGTTAAAATTTATTTAACACCTCAATGTCTTGATTAAGTTCTATATTTTAACTTTATCATCTTTATATTTACATTTCTAAGGTAGATAGTTAGTCAATTCTTGTGTAGTTAATCCTTTCTTTTCATCACTTATATCCTCTTTTTTCATTAGTATAGATGTAAAGATGATCATAATTTGAATTTTGATCCTCAAAATATTTTTTTAGCATTATAATTAGGGTCCTTGTATCTTCAAAATCCATAAATTAATGTTCCAATCTAGTGCAATAATTAAAAAATTGGCCTTAAATGGCTAATAATAAAACTAGCTCAAAAAAGATAGAAAACCAAGATCAAACTCACTATGAACTTTACACTATAATATATCAAAGTCTAAGAAGGTAAATTTCAAACAAAGGTAAATTATCTTCCAAATGGAAGTTAGTATAACACTCTAAGAAACATCAACATTGTAAACATGATTCAAATATCTAGAAGATACATTAATCTAGAGATATTATAGGTATTTGAATACTTTTTACTAGACTGTTTAATTTTGTGTATATTTTTATTTTATATAAATATAAACCACATTAAAATATCAAAAAAATATTCATATTTCATGAATTTCTTAAATATCCTTAAAAATGTGATGTAAATGATTACAATAGCAACCCTATTCTTGTCACTCTTTTAGAAGTTATCCCAAGTTTATTTTACACTGATACCCATAAAAATAAAATAAAAAGCCAAATAACATTACCTAAAAAAAAAAAAATGGAAACATACAGTCATCAGATGCAACAAGTTTTCCCTTATAGAAAAGTGAACTACAAAACACATAAAATTACCCATAAATTGAGTCACTCTAATGGGATAGCATAACACATAAAATATTCAACAATATATATAATAGCATATGGAAATATACAAACCTCTACAAATGAAGGGACTTTACTTAGTAATTCTTTACACACTTCATTATATTCAGTTGATCCTAATCAGTTGTACAAAATAATTATACCTATTTGATTATGCTCATCCATTATAGCTCATTTAAATTATTGAAACCTACTCTCTTTCTCTCCTTCTCTATCATATTTCTCCCTCACTTTTAAACACACAACTCTATGTTAATATAAAAATACCCAACTATCATGTACAATTAGATTAAAGTGTTCAACTACCATTCTCCTAATCACAAACCACTAACATAAATATATAATGTTTATTCAATTAATATTTTATCATAAATATTAAATTATTCCAAAATTCATATTATTATTTGTCTCAAATCCCACAAGTATTATTTTTCATTATTCTTTAATTTAAGAAAAAAATTGAACCTCTTAGTCTAGAGTTGGATTTACCCAAAAATCATTCTCCTTGAGATCCAAAATGCCAAGAAAACCTAAGAATGCAACTCAAAATATTTTTTTGGGTGATGAAATATTCATTTTAAAGATGGTATGCTCCATCATAAATCCTATCCACTAATTAAATCTTGATATCCTTCTCACAAGGTTGGGATAGGTGGTAAGACCTCCCTCTTGGCCACTAAGAATGATAGCCTTATATTTTCCTTCTAGCAAGCAAAGTAGACCTACATTATTTCATTTCCTTTTACCACTTCATTCCTCTTGTGGTTCATAGACTATCCACCTAGTCCAAATTGTCATTTACTTGTTCCTCCATTCTGTGTGGTTTTTAACCACCTTTATCTATCCTCCTCCATCGATATCCATCTTGACTTTACTTACCACTTGTCTAACCATTGTTGGACTTATAAACCAAGCATTTATAGAAAATGTATATCATATTATCTCAATTCAAATTTTCATCTTCTCTTCTATGTTTTGAGTATCAATATGATTATTCTTCTCATGGATACCTCTAAGTTAATAGTCATCTCTCCCTATTTCATTTCCCTCATTTTAGATTCAATCTTCATTATAGCTTCATAATTTAAAATATATTTAAAAATCTCTTCTAACGCCTCTCTTCTTTCATGTTTTATGATATTAAATAGCTCATATCCTTCTCTTTTAAAGGCTCCATTAAATGTCTTATTCCCCTCTATTGCTTCTATACATGTGTACAAATAAATAAAATGTTATGTGAATAATAAATTGCATAAGGTGCCTCTTTCATTTCTTCATCATGGCATATAAGCATGATCTTCAACTCTTCTCACTCTTTTTTCTCAACCTTGTCCTTCTTTATGAGGATTCTCTATTATTTATTCCTTTCTTACTAATTATTTGACTCTTTTTTCTTCCTCTTTTTTTCACTTGGTTGATTTTGATCCATCCATATATCTCCTTTGGCATTACATGCATGCCTTGGGAAAATAAAATTGCACTGATCTTCTCCCCATTCTTGCCTTCTTAAATACATGTGTTGATATTAATATCAGCTATTATTTCTCATTTTCTTCATAAAATTCTCTAAGTGCATAAGAGTTCACTTATTAATTTACCTTCATCTTCATCTCTATACATCTTAAAAGGTAAACTTGTATTACCCCACTATTTCTCACATTATATTTTCAAATTTATCCTCTTGCCTAGGTATTTCCTCTCCTCTATATTTTTATTGATATCTATCAAATTCTTGCCACTAGGGCTTTCATAATTTATGATGAGGACAACCTAGAGCAATAAATTTAACATTTACAAATGATTTTTCAGAGGAATGGTTGAAAGAGAGAAAATTTTTGGGGATATAAAACAAGTTGAAGATATTCATATCAATTATAAAAATACGTATCCTTCAATCATAGGCCTAGGAGAATTTCTACCCTATGTTGAAGGGGTTTTCAATAGGCTTAAAAAATATTAAAATGTCAAAATATCTAAACTAGCTTCTTACATATTAATAATTTTAAAATGACTTTAGGGTATACCAAAGACCATCTATATTCTAGACTGTGTATCAAATTCTACATAGTTGAATTCTCTTTTGGAATATTTTACATTCAAAAAAAGGTGATGCAAGATCATCATAGGTTCAAAAGCAATATTACATCATCTAGGATTATTAAATCCTTTTTATTAATATATATGATGTGCAAGATAGGTGGACCTAATAAACATGCACATGAAGATCAAAATTGACACATGGACACAGGCATATAAAATAATAAAGCTTTAAGTAATGCATAAGGATAAAATAGTATGCAATGTGGAGACTTATTCATCCACTAAGTTTACTAATACCACATGGACCTATTGAAAGGTTACATACACTTTAGTCTCATAAATGTAACTTATAATTCAATGAGATATGTGAGAATTAATAGTTAATTCATTATCTATCCTAATAAGTAGTTAGTATTTAGACATCACTATTTTTTAGGAGGATATAATTTTTCCTTGGGTATGTCAACTTGATAATTTTACATCATTAGTTTAAGTTTGTTATAGTTGTGTGGGTGAAGTACCTATAATCATGGATTGTCCAATGAAACATTTCAAGGATGTCTCACCTTAAAAATATAAAAAAATATATCTATAAAAAGGAAGCCTTGAGACTTATTCAAGAGAGAAGAAGAGGTTAGAAAAAGGGAGGAAAATGTAGAGAATTAGGTGGACACTAGAGGTAGAAAAAGAGAGACAAAATGGCAGCCCAAAGGGAGGCTTGAAACCTTTTATGTAACATATATTAGTGAATAATCCTATAGTTTTATCTTGGGATAAACTTGACAAATTATGAATCTTAAATTAATAAAAAAGTTGTAAGTTTTCATAACCACTTATGTAGGCAATCCAAGGGAGAGATAGAGTGGTAATATCACAATGATGTTTGGTGAATGGCATCCTTTCATTGATATCCCTAACCATCAACTACACCAAATTGATATTAGAGTAGATTAAACCTACATAAGAATGGGTAGGTAAGGAAAATTTATAAAAACACCAAGGAAAGGAAATTAACTAGTTGTTCTCCACTGTAAAGGTGGGTAGAGAAATAAGAAGGTAGGAAACATCTAAAGATAAAATATGCCACCCAAGGGAGTTTTTGGGAGAGGCACGATAGCATCCAACATCACCAAAAGACTTGATGAAGTTTTAGAAGTGATGTATGTCATACAATGATTTTTATATGTCGATGAGGAGGATAGATAGAAAAGGTTCATTCTAAGAGATGACCAGACTGACATTGAAGAGAAATAATAATGATCAAAAGGCATAAAAACTATAAGGACAAGGAATAACACATGGATGTAGATGAAAATATAATCTTGAAATCTATTTATAAAATTAGAGAGTAAAAAAGGTAGGGGTACCATTCTTTTTTAAGAATTTTAAATCCTAAAGAATTAATAAATTAGATCACTAAAATTGAGGAGTATTTTGAGTTTGATGATGTTAGAGACCCAAAATTAATGAATCTGACAAAAACCAAAATGAATGGTCATATGTCACTATGGTGGAAAGTCCAAAACAAAAAACATAAGACATGTAAGGAGAAGATAACTTGATTTGATCTAATGATCATAAAACTAAAGGGAAAATTTATATTTAGGGATTAACAGCTGGAACTATTCAATAAATTTTAGAATTCAAGGCATAAATACTTATCTATAAAAGAGTTCACAAAATAATTTTACAAGATGACCATAAGATCAATAAAAACATTTGAGATACTCAAGTGTGTTGATACTCTCTATTTAAGAGGAACTAAGTTTGACATGGAGGTAGATCAAGGAGGAAGCATATCATTTTTAATTTAAGGTAGAGGATATGTTTTCTCATAGAAAAAAAATAACATGTGAGGAAAAGGAAGGTTCATGTGAGGATGATGTGTAACACAAGAAGTAACCTAAAGAGATAAAGTGAGAAAGGTGCAGCATGTAGTGAGCATGTGCCAATATAAGAATGTGTGTGAGTATTTGAGTAGGAGAATACATAAAAATGTACACTCTACCCATAAAGAGGAAAAGGTATATTCAATTGGGGAAAGGGAAGAGAATTCTTTGTAACATGTTATTGGTGTATATAGGCTAGACATCAAGTGTTCAAGTGTCCCCAAGCACTAGGAGAAAATAGTAAGAGGACTAAGGCTAGTGTACATATCATGCAAGAATATGAATAATATACTTGGAATATAAATCACTCTAATCCTAAACACAATAAAATTATCATGATGAATTTTTTTTAAAAATAATCGAAGGGGAATAAGGAGCTCGCATAAATAAAACTAATTTTTAGAATAGTTTACAACTTAAGAGGTAAATGATGTAATGTGATTATGGATAGCAACATCCCCAAAAATATAATATCATGTGATATGGTGTAAAAATTGGGTCTAATGAAGGAGAAGTATCCCAAACCATACAAGGTATTGTTGTTATAGAAGGGTGACTAGGTTTTAGTAAATACACAATGTTTTGTGAATTTCAACATCGACACATACAAAGATGAGGTTTGGCATAATGAGATGAAAATGGATGTGTTCCTTGTGATCTTAGGATGGACTTTAAAATATAATATAAGGATGGTACATGATGTAATATCAAACACATATCACTTGGTGAAAAATGGTAAAAAGTTCTTCCTTAGTCCATTAAAGGTGGAATAACAAGAGCATAAAAGTAGTATTTGCACAATAATAATAATAATAATAATAATAATAATAATAATAATAATAATAATAATAATAATAATAATAATAATAATAATAATAATAATAATAATAATAATAATAATAATAATAATAATAATAATAATAATAATAATGGTACTAGGTAAGGAAATCCTGGAGGTAGTAAAGGAGGAAACCTATTTTATTCTCATGTAAAATATGGCATAAGATAAGTTCAAGTATATCAATAAATATAAACTAATTTCATGTTAAGTAAATGAAACATTGGAATTTTTTTGACGTGGGATTGAGAAATTTACTAAAGAAACTACCACCAATGCATAATACAAGTCATCATTTATTATTGGTTCCAGGAGATAATATTTTCAAAAAAACACATATTGGATGACACCACAAGAGAATGAGGAGAAACAATGACAAGTGTGTAAGCTAATTAATTGGTGATTGGTTAGATAAATTTTAATCTTGTGCATAGTGCTTACAATCTTAGCACCAAATAAATTATTAAAGTGGCAAATATTTAAAAATTTGAGAAACATAAATAATATAATGATCAATTACATATTTCCATTTCCATACATGATGATTTGATTCACTACTAAAGTGGAGCTAGGTATTTATATAAAATTGATCTAAAGAGTGGGTATCACCATATTAGGATAAAGGAAGGAGATGAATGGAAAAAAACATTCAAGACAAAATAAGGGTTGTATGAATGGTTTATAATGTTATTTGGTTTGATAAACAAATGGAAAAAATTTATTAGATTAATTAATGAAGTTTTAAATCCATTTGTAGTAAGGTATGTCATTGTATACTTAGATGACATCCCAGTGTTCATTCTGAATAAAGAGGAAAACCTAGTGCATCTATGGAATGTGTTGATAAATGTGAATAAATAGAACTTTATGCATACATAATTGACATGTTTAAGTTTTTTTAAATCCAAATAGGGACTTAATATGGACCTTGAAAATGTGTTTACAATATTGGGTTGGTTGTCACCAAGGAGTGTGGTTTAAGTGCAAAGTTTTCATAGATTGGAAATTTTTTATCATAAGTTTCTTGGGGTTTTTTGTGGAGTGTGCACATTTATTATTAAATTATTGTAAGGAGAATATAGGTAATTTTCATAGACCCAGGAATCCAAATAAAGTTTTTAGGAGTTAAAAAATAAAGTAACTAAGTAATTGATTTTAGTGTATCCAAACTTTAGCAAGGTATTTCAAGTAGATTATAATGCAAGTGGCACAAAAATTGGAGCAGTACTTATCAAAGAGGGAAAAAAATCACATAATTTAGTGATAATTTGAATGATACCAAGTAAAAATACTTAGTTTATGACCAGGGGTTTTATGCTATTATGTAGGTGCTACATAAATGGAGGAAATATTTGTTGCCTAAAGAATTTGTGTTATACACAAAACATCAAGGGATAGTTCATCAATAATCAATGGAAGTTTAAGTAGTGAAATATGAAATGGGTCAAGTTCCTATAGAGTTACATGTTTGTGATGAATCATTGGAGCAAAAATTATAACAAAGTTATTAACGTGCTAAGTAGCAGAGCACTAATGGTAACTGATATGCAAGTGTAAGTCATGGGATTTGATTCTTATAAATAAATTTATGTTAAGGATGGATATTTTTTGGATAAATGGAAATCATGCACATAAATTACAATTGTGGATTGAACATTATGGTTAAACTACCACCTAAAATAGTATAAAGGATGTTATTCAAAGGGGCACAATTATGTATACCGTGAGGGTTAATGCAAGAAAATTTTAATTGGGTAGAAACACAAAAGAGGACTATTAAGTCACTTTGGAAGTGAAAAACATTGTCATGGTTATTATAAGGTTAATAATAGATAAGTATGAGTATAAATGTCTGAGATTACATGAAAAAATGTAGAGTTCATTATATGTTAAAAGGAAGGAGTCAGAATAGGTTCGTATCAACCATTATTGATTACAAAGAAACCATGGGATGACATGAGCATGGATTTTGTGTTTTAATTACCAATAACTCAAAGAGGGAATTATTTCATATTTTTTATGGTGGATATATTCTAAAAAATGACATATTTTATCACATGCAAAAATATAAATAACATGACAAACATTGCCAACTTGTTCTTCAAGGAGGTGGTGAGGTTGCATGGATTATCATGTAGCATTTTATCAGATAGGTACACCAATTTTGTATGCCATTATTGGTAAACATTTTTAAATAATGTGGAGAAAAGGTACCATCCACAAACTAATAGACAAACTAAGGTAGTGAATAGGAGCCTTTGAAATTTGCTCAGATGTTTAGTAAGTGACAAGCCCAAATAGTGGGACATGGTGTTGGTACATGAAGAATCCACATTAATTAATTTTATAGATATGATCATTGGAAAAAAAACCTTACAATAAGTGACTATAAATATTCATAAGGTATTTACAAAGTTGAGGATAATCAACAAGGTACATAAGAACATAAAAGTATACGATTGTACAGAATATATGTGCAAGTTAAACAAGGAGGTACGAAGGAAACTAGAGAAAATTATTCCTTCATATAAGAAACACACATATTTAAAGGTGTAAAAACAAATAATTTGAGGTAGGAGACCTAGTATCAGTGCATTTGTGTAATGAAATATTTATGAGGGAACCTATAACAAGTTAAAGATCAAAAAATAGGGCCATGAAAGTTATTGTATAAGTTCTTAGAAAATTCCTATAATATAGAATTTATGGAATACTTATACATATCACCCATATTTAACATCATCTATTTATATAATTTCCATGAGGAATGAATAGATGAATAAGTGGAGGTAAAGTTACTAGATTGGAAAGTGCAATTATCAAAACATGAGAAATAAGGAATAGATGCCATATTAGACTCTAAGGTTGTGAATAAGATGCATAAAAAAGAATAGGAAATACCTATCAAAGTGGAATAATAACATGATAAAGGATGAAACATGGTTGGACCTTATTGAGATTGGTCATTATAGAACTACTCTCAAAGACTTAAACTTATGAGATAGAGCCCACTTTTCAATTAACTAGGGTGTCTAATGCAAGATCATCCTAAGTGAAAAATAAATATTACATCATATAAGAGGAATAAATAATATTTTAATTAATAAATATGACACAAAATATAGGTAGACTCAGTCAATGTGTATAGGGTGAGCAAACTCAACACATGGATAGGGGTATAGAGAATGCAAAAGCTTTAAGCACCATGCAAGAATAAAATAATATGTGTCATAGATCCTTCTTGATCCACTAGGTTGACTAATGCTATGTGGGCCTATTGAAAGGTTGTGTAAATTATATTTGAGTAAGTGTACAATACAAATCAATGAGATATTTAGGAATTAATAGTTATGCATGACCTACCTGACAAGTAGTTTGGATTTAGATGACAATATTTTGTTGGAGACTATAATTTTTCCATATGCCTATCAACATTATAACTATTCATCATCAACTAAATTTAATGGTAGTTGTGTGAGCAAAGGATCTAAAGTCATGGACCTCAAATAATAGACTACAAGGACATCTCACCTTCAAAATATCAAAAAATATATCTATAAAAAGGGAACCTTGAGACTCATTAGAGAGAGAATAAGAGGTTATAAAAATGAGAGGATGACCCATAAAATTGGGTGGATTCCAAAGGTATAAAGAGAGAGATAAAATGGGATCGCAAAGTGAGGGTTGAAAACTTGTATGTGACCTAAATTATTGTAGATACTGTAGCTTTGATTTTGAGGGGGGGGGTTTAAATTTTAAAGTTAAATTAATACAAATTTTGTACATATTCATAACCACTTATGTAGGCATTAAAAGGAAGAGGTTGAGTGAGAGTATCACTAAGCAACATGGTGAAAAAACCCTTTCATTATGATTCCTGACCATTAGTTACACCAAAATATAATCAAAGAACATGTTGTTGATATTCATTTGGATAGGAAAGATAAGTCAACTCTCGTTAAACACTCACACAAAATAAATCAAGCAATCTACATAAAAGAAACCAAGGTTAAATTTTGGAAAACTATTGCCATAAGCATAAAGTAAGGAAAGCTATTGAAATTAGTAAACATTCCCAAAATCTGAATAGAAACAAGGGCTTAGGGATAAGTCACACTTTGAGATCTATTGTTAAAAATTTGAAAGGTCAAAAAAATTTAAAATGAATTTGAAAGTGTTTTTATATTTTTTACTTTCTTATTAACAACTAAAATAATTATTCTTATAAAATTTTATTAATTTTATGGATAAAATTTTATTAATAATTTTTATATTAATTTAAAGTTCATGATTTTATTAATTTTATTGATAAGTTTTTATTCATATTTTTATTAATTTAAATTTTATTAATCTATTAATTATAAATTAATCATAATTTTAATAATTATAAAAATTCAAAAAAATTTGATAATTATTAAAAACTAAAACTTTTAGGGTTGAATTCCTTCAAGTAAGAGGGGTTAGTTTTTATCTGTTTTGTTTTATTTTATTTTAATCTTTGGAGATGCATTTAAATTAAATTGTTATGAATTTCATGTCATTTAGATGTTATTTAATTATTACAAATGGAGGTAGACACGTGTCTAAAGTTGATAATGGCTACTTTTACATTTAATGCCTCTTGTGATAGTTATCTCTTTCCTTATTTAAGGAAGCATGATGATGAATCATAGTTGGTGATTCAAAACATCAAGTAAAAAATAATGGCATAATATTTCCAAAATATATAAATAAAATTATCAAATTATAGTTTCTCATAAGGGAAATTTTGGCCAAAACTAGCCTACATATGAAACTTTTGCCTAGGTGCATCAAGCCACTCTCCTAGACCATTTAGTAACCTTCTACCCCCATGACTAGTCTATTTTTGTACCTGAGTTGATGATGCAGTGCAATATCCTAGGAGGTCTTGGTGTGGTGTGAGGAGCTGAGAAAGGTCCTTATGAGGTGGATTATCCAATGGTGGAAAGATAATACAAACCTCATGACCCTACCTCATGTTCATTTCAAGCTTTTGAAACACTTTAAGCAGGTTTTAAGGTGAATTTGGAAATATTGAGGAAAAAGCCTAGAAAAGGGTCTTAAACTGCAAGTGAAGGATCAAATAGGTTTATATGGTGTTATATAATTCAAGGGTATGAATTAGGTTTTCAAAAAGTCTCATAGATTCTATCAGGTCAAAAATGATGTCTAGAGAGGTTATATTGCCCAAAAGTGCACTAGATGACTTAAGGGTCTTCTAAATAGAAATTATAAGTGCAAAAGTAACTTTTTAGAGAATTAAATTTTTTTTTTACTTCCTCCCACATAATTATGATATTTTTTTCCAATTTGGATATGTTCAATACCATTTCAAGTTATTTGAAGTGGAGGAGAGAAGTTTAGGAACAAAAGGATGCATTTTGGAGCTTTTTAGAGCTTTAGATGAATAGGTTTTTGAAGGCTTTGCTTAATTTATGGGATAATATATCATATTTATGCATCCATTATGTCCTTAATATCCTCTCATACTCCTATAAAATCATATTCAATCACAAAAACCAATAGAGGTAAGGAAAACCTATTAGCTACAAACTAGGCATGAAAGAGGTTTTATGTCATTAATGAATGTCTAAGATATTAATAAGGTTTAAAAAAGGAAGTAAAGGTAATTTAAATCATATAATATCTTTACAAAAAAAAATTATTTCATAGTCAGGGTTCTAGTTTTTCATCCTAAGGAAAAACCATTTTGGGCAGTCTTGGATAGCTCTAGGAGAGCCTCAGGTTTTCACTTTTTTTTTTAATATTTGGAGAGATATATTTGGATAATAATATTTTATAAGTGATATTTACCCCAATTTCCTTATATTTTTTGTCATTTTTGGTCTGGTTCATCTCCCCATATTTATGAACAATCACTAACAATGCAGGGGTGTCTAGATGGCGTATTCATCCAGGTAGGGTCCAGGGTTTCTTATTTTTATTTGATTAATAAAATGGTGTGGAATAATTATTTTTATTATTTTTTATAAAATTAATTTACCTCCATTTAAATTTTTTTTCATTGTAAAATTCATCTCTATGAGGAAGTTTCACTTAAAAGGAGAAGGTCTTAGAGTACAGGTTACTTTAATGGATTCTAATGCAAATCTTGTTTTCTCATCATGATGGACATTATAATAAGTTTAAAAAATTCCATAATTCATATATTATCCTCAAAATTCATACAAATCATATGTTTTATTGAAATAAAAACCTTTGAGATATTGAGAGTCAAGATGTAGTGAAAGACATGATCCAAAATGGCATTTTAAGCAAGTTTTTTGGGGTGTGAAAAGAAGTTTTAGGTTTGAAAATATAGATAAAATATCTTGGGAGATCCAAATACATATTTATCATTTATTTAAATTATTTATAGGGTAAATGGATTCATTTAAGCCCATGATCTCACCAAAAAGCATGGGAGATCATCAAGATCTTCACTCTCAAAACATGATCAGGTATAGTTCATACATTTTCCATACATAAGAGGACAGGTGTGAAGAGAGAAAAAAAGATTTTATGATTTGTCTCATGTTTCTATAGGTTCATTAGAGTTCAACTTAATTATTTCAAGTTTCTTGAGAATTAAGAAAGGTAAGAGACAATGAGTTATTCTCAAATGTTGTCAATGAGCCAAATAAGCACTTACAATAATTTCAAGCTTCATATCAAGATGCAAATCATCTTGATTAATCATGTAAATCCACCTCAAGTAGGTTTAATGATACTATTTAAGGAATATTCAATAGTTTAAAAAGGACTAATACCATCTTAGTGCAAACTCAATTTTGGGAGGTAGGTTGAGAAAGATAAAACATCTTGGTTTACTCTTGTTAGCATTAGTTAAGGTTGTTTTGTGAAGATTAAGATAATTGTATTTTCTCAATTTCTTATCCACTCAGTCACTCTAGTAAACCAATTCAAGACTTTCAAATTATATTAGATTAAAGAAGGTGCACTGGAGATATAAAACATGTTTAAGTCAAAGACTAGCCTCATAACTCCTCCTCAATTCATACAATGGTCAAAATCATCACCTATAGTTGAGTGTAAAAGATGCTCATGAGGATGACTATGGTAAAGTGATATTTTGAAAATAAATTTCTTATTCTTAGGATAATATAAATTATTATAAGGTTTTCAAACCATATGGTGGAAGCTTCAAAGTTGAGAAATTTCTAACTCTCTCCAATTATCCATTTGGACTACAGTCATATTCAAGTCAAAATGTGTGCCTACAACCATATTTTTGGCTTAGACAATGGCATGAAGTGGAAGGATAACCGAGTTATTATGAAGAGGTTGAGAGGAGTTCCAAGCATGAAGATGTATGAGTTGACATTAATATAGACCTATCATCTACTAATAAATATGATAAAGCATTTTAAAATAAGGGACAAATCCCACACATAGTCATTTAACTTAGGAATGTCCACCTACAACCTTATCTAAAAGGACAAACTTATCTCCAATCATGAATAAGATTGAATCATAGAGTTATATGATAGGGTTTGTTATGGAATGGAAGATTCATGAGGATAGTGGAGTGTGAGATTAATCAAGATGATGAATAATATCACCAAATTCATGCCTACATCAAAAAATAATCTAAAATGCACCTGTAGCCACCTTTTTGGTTTAGACAATGGTATGAGGTTGAAGATGGATTTAAAGTGTATAAGGATGACAAATTATTAATTGAGGGCAAGGAAAATGTGAGACAAATCCTAGGACATTATCAATGCCTTATTATTATTCTCATACCATCATGACAAGGTGAAACAAGACAAGCTCAATCATGAGAAGGACTATTTTAGATAATACAAACTTATTAACAATCCAAATTTTCAAAAACTATCAAAAATAAATTGGACTGTATCAAGATTATTTTAGACTGTATCAAGATTAAGTTGAATTTATTACAAATAAATCACATCTATACAATGTATTTGTGATAAGTCCAAATCATTTAAAATTATCATAAATAATTAGTATTTGAAAACTATTATAAATAAATTAGACTTCAAGAATTACTTGGAATTATTACAAATAAATGACATCTATATTATATATTTATAATAAGACCAGATTATGTGGCCATTCAAACTAGTTCACAAACCATGTATTTATAGATAATAAGACTTGGTGGTTTATTTCTTAAGTCAAAATAGTTCATACATCAATCAGGCACTTGAGTGATATGTGATTTAAAACACCTAGATGATTAGGATGCCACATGTCATCAGTTGATTGGATCATGAACTATTTATTTAATCTAATTTAGGTGACATCCTTGTAACCAAAAAAATTTATCTCATATTTGTGTACATGCCACTTGTTGATCATGGGTGTTTTATTATTATATTATTAATATAATCTCCCACATAGTCGATGACTTTTATTTTGACTGGTCATTCTTTTACATAGTTGAGTCATCAAGACTGTGCCACATGGCACAATATTGAGTACTTGTACAAAGTGTAATTTGAAAAATAAAAATTGAAATAACATTTATTGATACATGAATGCTGAAGAACAAATCTTGATGCACAAGTGGGACATTCTGAGGCATAAACCTTGAAGACCTTTTCACATACATGGGAATACCAAAGTGTGTTTTTCAAAACACAAAAGCCGAAGTGTAAATTCTTAGAAGTGTAAATTCGTAGATGTGCAAATTATGAAGGCCATTTTCTGAAGACCATTTTGAAGGATGCAAAATGTGAAGTTTAATTTAAAAAAATGAAAAGCTGAAGATGTTTTCATGATTCATAAAATGTGATCTAGATATTTGGAATATGCAAAAATTTAAGACCATTTTGAATCAAAATATTGTAAGGTGGATGTTCCAACATTCAAATGTTATTAAATAAATGCACAATTATCAAAATATTGAATTGTTGTAGTATATTTTAAATGTCAAATTGTATTTTCCAAGATCCAAAATGTGAAGTGTCACTAGAAATAAATAAAATAATATACATTCTCAAAAAATGGACTAAATTTTGAAAAAAAACATTCATATTTCTCATTCCAAAATTAAGGAAACACCACTTCATATTTCCCAATCCTTTTATCACTATTTTTGTTAGTGCCTAGTAGGAGGATGCATTCAAATAGTCTATTATAATGCCTTTCAAAAAATTAGTGAGAACAAGTGTATGACCTCTCTAGTTTTCATTTGGTTTCTAAGCATATATGATACTATCTATGAGTATGGATGGTAAAGATATGTCAGTTAGGTTTGGCTTCCATTTCTTGTCCAAGCAACTTGAATAGTTTCTACTTCTTCTACATCTTTTTTCCCTACATGAATTGGGATGAACCAAGATACATTGATCATTCATTATATATCCCCATTTTTTTAGTAGCTAAATATTTATTTTATCTCTATCAACCCATACTATGTATTCCACTCCTATAGAATCATCATATCTGACAAATAACATATCTCTAATTTTCACATCTTGACCTTGATTAAATGTATTTTTTGTTCTTTTGCTTCTTGGACAAACATATGTATTTGTAGATGCCACTCCAAGATAATGGGTCCTATCATGAACCATTTTGTGTAAATCTCTATGCATGGGTATGTTGTGATGATTTCTAAGCCAAAAAACTCCAGTGCGCTCATCTTCAGAAGGGAACATGTATTTTTTCATTATGTCATGGATGTTTTGGATGTAATATGCTAGATCCTTTCACTTACTATTTATGGTCAAACCAAATTAATTGAATTGTTGTAAATACTTATTTTAAGTTATATTTAATTTTTTCTATCTAAGTCTTTTGTAACAATGGAATCTTAAGGAATTTCTCTATTTTTCAAGTTTTGAAATATATTTTTGTCAAATTATTTTCTATAGAATTTGGCTCACCATTTTGTTTTGTTCCCCAAAATGTAATTGGGGGTGATTAATTTCTATCTCTTATAGATTTTTTGAAATGCATAATGGGCTGACCTTGCTTTGTGCATAAAATAAAGTATTGACCTTTTATCAATCCTACTATTTTATTTCTTCCCTTTAGTTAGTAACTATTAACATACTCTTTGAAATACACTACCTCTTCTGTCAAATATGGTGTGAATTTTATTGTATTTTCACACATCTTATAAGTGTCCATCATCTCTACCACACTTCATACATCATTCCTTTTTATACATTCAAATAGGTTTCCAAATGTGTCATCAATTTCCTCATGAGTATGTCCTATAAGGAAAAATCTGACCTTGACATCAAGGAAAACACTTTTGTAGATAATGAGAGATAAATATTGTAACACATACATGTACAAAAAAACATTATTTTGTGAATTTGTAAATGTAACATTATTTCCATATAAGGTTTGACATGTTTCATATATAATTATGGATGGAAGTACCTATTCTTATTATCCCCATAATAGTTGTCTAGTTGAAGGTATGGCCTAGAAGGAGGTTTCTTGAAGGCACTAATTGATTGTGTTTCTTATCTATATTTCTTGCATTTAGGGTAGCAGTTGTTAGACAAAAGTGCATCATATAATGGATATTTTAAAGATCAAGGTTTACATAGTAAAGATCCATAAGTATCTATCATTATTTTTTCCATATCCCTGAAGAAATTATTTAATGAGGTGATAGTAAAGTTAGACCCTCCAAGAATGTATGGTAAAAAAATTCCCATATCTATCTACACCATGACCATGTGTTATAATCCCTACAATTTACAACTCTAATATTTTGTTGGTAACTACTTTGGTTTTTATCACTATCTTTAGCACAAATGTTTTTTGACATTCCACCTTGTCATGAATGATACTAAGGCATTCTTCAGTGTATTGCTCTGACATTTTTTTATGTGTGTAATACATTTATCTTGCAAAAACTATTTGATTTAAGTGCATCATGAATTCTTGATTGATATGTTCTTCCTAATATCCAAAGAGGGAGCTAGAGCATTTCTATTTAGTCAATAAGATGCATGTTTCACACCTATGAAATTCATTATAAATGACAATGGTCACATCATGAAAATTAGTTCTCTACATGTTATTGAATTTTAGTTAGGATATTGGCTCATACTATATATCTTCTAGTCATGCATTGATGTGATGCCTCATAAATTCTTGAGTGAAACATGCTAGAAGATGTTGAGAATTTTCTCATGAGCCATTTATATCTACCTAGAATGTTAGTTTTGGAGAAACATCTACAAAATCATCCACCAATTGGTCTAACAAAGTCCAACAAATATTTAGTTTTCATTGTATTTTTTTGTGTATTTTGTCAAAATCTCCTTACATGGAATGCATCTCATTCCCCATTTCTATGAAAATTTTTAATTTAAAAAATATACTTCTCATCAATCCATATATTTTAATCAAAGCTTCCAAACAGGTCTCTATACCCTGAAAATAAATGTTAGTTTTGTTTTTATTTTTCTTAAACAAACTAATAAAAAGGGCATCTAAGACATGTTGCCTCTCATCTATTATGGTAGAATCAATAAAATTTATATTTTCATATTTTATAATCTCAAATGACAATCCTAATTAAAAACATTTTGTGGTGCAACATTTATCTGCATACATGGTTGAAATCTCACTATCTATGCTTTCATCAAACTCCACTTGGTTGAGTGAAGTGTTTGGAAGATTTCTTTTCAGCCCATGTATTTATAAGCATGAGTTAATTTTTTTTGTATGCCTTTATGATAGGAATATTAAGCAAGGAGTGACTTCATTATCTACTACATCCCAAATGTTTCCAATTTCTTTTTTCTTTGGTGTCATGTATGGTAAATTTATTGCTCTACAAGTTTCACTGTCCACTATTTTTTTGGAAGGACATCTAACGATAAATGTTTTAATTACCTCTATAATTCAAGTCTCATAATTTTTTATAACTTACCTTATGTAAATTCCCAATTCAATTTATAACACTGGGATAGGAATGCAACCAAAAATCTCCCCTGATTGTGCAAATTCAACATGACTAAAAGCAAGTTTTTCATCATTTGTAAGAGTTGTGCATTTGTGAAACAAATGTACCCTTTTCCTAAGAAAACTTTTTCTTAGGATTTTAAATGTGTTAAGATCATTGATATATCAAACAAATGAATCCAAGAAAGGGTTTTCTTGTTGCAATAGTTGTATATGCAAAACTAAACTCAAATTATTTTATCTTTATTCCATGTCATTATTTATAGAAAACTTGTTTATGACATGTTGCATCATTCTTGTGCTCTATATAGTAAAACTATCAATTACATCCCCTAAATTATCCACAAAAGTTATAGGAAATGGAATTTTTAGAGTCATATCAAAAGCTTTAGTCACATTAACACTTACACATTCAATATATATTTTCTCATTGTGGCATGTGGAAGTGAGTTTTATGGGTTCTAGAGATTCAATGTCTAAACCTGCCACTTTATGTATTCTTCCTTCACCAATGACCTTACCATTATTTATGAGAGAAATATGGTCTCCATAATGTAAATCCATTGATGTATGATTTTTTATCCTAGACATTTGAAAAAGACATGAGAAGAGTTTTTAATCGAGTTATTTAGAAAATCAGTCCAATTTATACCTATATGTAGGATATAAAGCTATAATTATACAAAAACATAAGCATGGAGATATGTTAAAACCTAAAAATATTAAAAAGGCAATGTATAACATTTTTTTAATGACACGATTTATGTCAATCCAAAAAAAAATAGCTTTTAATATCATATATTGCATACTTCAATTCTTGTTTCATCTTACTTTGAAGACATCTCCTAGGAGATATATTTCAAATATGTACTAGAGTGGAATACCTATGTAGAGAAAAATAGCTAATTAAGTCAATATTCAACCATGTATTTTATTACAATACAAAATGATAATGAGAAATGGGGGGTTTTAGTAAAATTGTAGAAAATGATTAGCATCTTATATTTTGGGATCCTGTATTTGATGTGAACCTCTATTATGGACCTAAAATTTTGAAGGTATCTCATAATATATACCTTTCAAACATACGTATGGGTGCCCTTAAAGGTTTGAAGGGCCTTGTAATACCTTTAAGGTTACCTAAGACATTAAGCTTAAGACTTCATTTTTAAATAGTCAAGGACATGTGGTATGCACCCATGAACCTACAACATTTAAACATGAATCCCCCAATATAATTCCTTTACCTTATGAAACTACCCTTTGGAATTTCTAAAATGATCATTTTTATCCCAGATCCCTTTACCTGACTAACTTACCCTTCAACCTTTTTATTATGCCCATGTTTTCCTGATAGAATTTTCCTTCACCCTTTTTGAATTGCCCTTCAGCTTTTTGAAATGGCCCTTTCCCACCCTAAAGTACCCTTTAGTAATTTTGTCCTAAACCATTCTATCCTATGAAATAGACCCTTCGGCCATTTTTTTCCATAAAGTAGACCTTTTTTCACTTACACTTTAGGATAATGGGCATGACTCTTTGCCCTCCAGAACCTACCCTTTGGACTTTTACAATTTCCCTTTGGCCTTTTTTCAAAGAACCTTAAGGCTTTATGTCATCACCACTTTACCTTTAGGGACTTTTTTACTGTGCCCTTTGCCCTCCAGGACTTATCCTTTGAGACATTGTCCTAGGCCTTTATCCTATGAAGTAGACCCTTTGGGATTTTTTTCATGGGCACTTTTTCCTATGAAGTAGATCCTTCAAGATGTTACCTAATGAAAATGACCCTTTGAACTTTTTTAAATGACCCTTTAGGATAATTTCCTTGAATATTTTACCTAAAACAATTTTCTTGATGATATTTCCAAATGGTGGGCTTTTTATTGTGGGTCTTTTGTAAAAGACAGATCCCTAGCATAAACTTGAATACCTTACTACCAAGAACAATATTATCCCTTTACCATACTTAGCCAAAATAAAGTTAAAGTGTATTCTAATGATATATACTAAATGCCCCCACCAACTTGAACTAAAAAAGTTTGAATTATATAAGAATATAATATCAAGGTGAACATTGGGCATTATTGTCATACGATCTACTATTCAATGTAAAATCCTATATATGTGATACTCAACCATCGGAATGATTAATTGATTTAAAACAAACTTGCATTCAAAGTCTCCTACTATCCTACAATGACAAATATCCCTAGCTATTCATTGTCAGTAAAATAGCGATTAAGTTAGATCCAAGTGGATGATACAGCATATATAGCACCTAAAAGGAAACTAAAAATAACATAGAGTGTATAATATAATGGAATTTTCATCCAATATATTCAAGGGAGCAAATTCACCATCACCATACTCAATCAAGGACTCTACAAAGTTCACAAATATAGTGGTTGATGCCATCATATTCAAGAATAGGTACACCAACTATACAGATATATGGGCATAGTGAATTCAATGGACATATTTTAATTAGAGGATGAGGTGACACTTTTTTATAGGCTATTTATCAAAGAATTATTGGTTTCTAAATGCCAAAGGTTAAATTTTATTGTCACCAAGCTAGAGGGCATGCCATACATCGACCTCCTATGGGATTTGTTCTTCTCAAAAAAGATATCATAGGATGCCTTCCCACATTATTCTAGTAATAACACAAGGGTTGCATGTATTTTGGGATCTGATGTCCAAAGATGCCTATCTTTGAACATACTTGATGCACACTATGACAATCATACATTACTATAGTTTATCATAGAGAGATCAAATAAGAAGGCATTATCTTCATGGTTACTCCCAAGCTAGACCATTACATGGAAAGGGAAGAAACCAAAGGGGCCTATTTCCATAGACAAGTTTAGAATTGGGATTCACATTGTCATAGCTCTATTGAATTGACTCTATGATATGTTAAGTATTCATTTTGTTAATTTGGATTAGGTGCCATTTCTTTACATGATGCTCACCCATGATGTTGCATATGCTATGGGAGAGATTTTTAGCTTCCACATAATGGAGTAAATAATTCACAAAGACAATCATCTCATGCCTTTGGGAAATTTCTATGTGATGTTAGATTTGTTAGATTTTATTATAGAAACCTATTATAGAGACCTCAAGGAATTATGGTACCTAGCCATGAACTATATAAAGAATAGAATTTGTGATCATTACTAGTTTATGCACATATATACCTATATGAGGAACATGGTGAGGATAGTTGAAGATGTTTATCCATAGGTTTTGAAAGCCATTCATGGATCACCCATGCCCAAAATTGGATAAAATATCATAAAGACCTTAGAAGGTAAAAGGGATTATTTCCTCTATCTAAACTTCACAGTCATAATAATTTTGGGAAATAAGGTTAATCCTTTGTCTCTCCAAAAATATGTCCCAAATAGGTTTTCAAAGTAAGAAATTGCTTTCCAACTATGGTGGATTATTGAAGATGACCTATCCAGGAAAAAGAAGGCTCTATTCTATGGTCATTTTATAACAATTAGAAAATGGTTTACATAATGAGGAATCATTTAGGAGAACTGGGCAGCATTATCCTTTCCCCATGATTCCACATAAATATTGGGATTTGCATGGGCTTATTCAGAAACACATATAGATATTTAACATCCCCTACATCCATGTTTCATATTCATATGATTTTCTATTTTTTAATGTAAAAGATCATGAAATTTTTTTGGAAAGAGTAAGGATTGTTTGAAATCAAAAAGATCATTTAAGAATAATCTAAGATGATCCTTTAGTCACAATAATGGAATTGGATAACAAGAAGGATCTATACAAAGGATGGGAGCATTCTGATTTATAGAGAGGACAATCTAAGGAGTAATCCAAGGACTAGATAGGTCCCTCATCTCAAGCCCTCCCTTTGAAATTGAAGTTGAAGACTATGAAGAAAGAGCCTAGGTTGTCTAAACCTAGAAGAAGTAGGGGAATATAGGTAGGGGACCCCATTATTTTATATTCTAATGAGTAGGAAAGAACACAAGAATAACTAGTTATTAGTACCATTTAGTGACTAATGATATGCCCCAGACACAGATTACCACATCTATTGGGATGGCAACATAAGAGGTAATTGCATCAATTGAACAAGGCTCCCCTATATAGCTGAATGCCCCTCATGTTTATATTAGGAAGCCTAAGACTCCAATAATGAGTCTCATAATTGAATCATCACAAGGATTTCCTACTACACCTTCACATTCAAAACTAACAGAGGGAAAGGTTATGATAATTAAGGACATTGAGGATTACTCTAATGATGACACTGAACTAGAAATAGCTAAGGCCATGAGTCTTCAAGGAGATCTTATAGAACCAAGTTCCTCAGGTACTCAACCTTTCATGAGTATTCCTTTATCTTTTGTGCCCATTTTTGGATGTGTTTATATATCTTCTATGTTGAGGACACCTTAGGCAGAAGTTCCTACTTCCACCTCTGTTGATCCCTTCACCATACCACATTCACTCAGTTCCATCTTATCACCACTAAGGTGGAAAAAGATGTTATGTCCACCACCATGGCCATTCCATAGTCCACTTCCATCCCACTCACCATACCTACATCCTTTGTCCCTTTTGGCACCTCCAACATCAGAGACTTAAAGAAAAAGGTGTTTATAAAGGTAAAAACTACATTAGCCACTCCACAATTTCATGTCAAATCCACTCAAATTTACATTCCCATACCATCCACCACCTTTATAGAGAAAACCATTTTGATAAGTTCTATCAATGAAAGGAAGCCCAAGACTTAATTGATTATAGTCCATCCACTCCCTCAATTTGGAAGAGTGGATTGGTCCAAGATTATTTGGCCTTCCCAACTCAATGTCATTATCAAGGCTGAGAAGAAATGGTAGGTTCAAGAGGAGGTAGAGAAAGAGGTTATATTTATAACCTCAGATGCATCTCAATTGGATATTCCTCCATGGGTGATGGACTTGAGAAGCAAGGCAACCCAAATGCCTTGCTTCAAGATCACCAAGCTTCCCTCTATCTCCACTCTATTTGACCTTCCATCTTGTAGTAAATAGAGAGTGAAGAAGAGGAACTTGGAGGATGACAAGGGAAAAAAATAATTCTAGAGGAAAGACATGAAGTACTCTCCCTCACTAAGAGGTAGAATAGACATCTCAAACAGTCTCTTTACATTGAAAAATTTACAGACCTAGCCCCAACCCATAAGGATGTTATAGTAGCTATCTATGAAGAAACAAATATGGCTCGACAAGAAATTGAAATTAAAGTTTAGTAACTTGAGGCTGAGGTGGAACAATTAAGGGAGCAAGCGAAGACTATGTTGTAGGCATAGAAAATGAGGTGCAAGAAGTAGCTTCCCAATGCTACAACTCTTTGGAGGTAGTAGAATTCATGAGGGCCAAAATGGCCCCTCTTGTAAATAATTCTAACCAATTTTATAATTCATTAAGAGATGATAATGGTAAGTTGAAAATTCTAGTTTTATACATAGGAAACTCTTTATACATTCATCTAGATTTAATGACAACACTAGAGGCATTCAATGCCTTGAACTTGGTTGTTATACAATAGGAAGAAGCACGAGAATGGTTACAAAAATTTGGGGATTTTAATTTCAAAATATCAAGTGCATGAGGCCCAAATCCTCTAGATTTTGTATGATTTGAAGAAGTCAAAAGTGAAGTAAACCATAAGAAAATTGATCAGTAGGATCAATTTTGATAAACTCATTCAAGAAGTGGCAGATGAGCTCAAGCAGAGTTTACAAGGCTTAGCACTAGAAGAGATAGAATTTGAGTTAAGTGCAACTATAAATAAAGTCATAGAGGTCAAGACTTTTAATAATGAGTTTCATATAACTAAAGAAGAGCATTCAAGACTCCTCAAACAAGTTAAAGGATACATCAACCATAACTACTAAACATAAACATCATATGGTAGCAACATGATGTGGCATATAAAGTTTATCAAGAGAATGAGGATAATAAGAAGTATAATTCTAGTGGTGCATCAACATCTTCAACTTCTGTAACTACCACCTCAACTTCCACATGAACCAAATTACATAAAATTATCTAGATGATTCAACCTTGATAGGTTAAGATTTTATGCATGTAAAATTTTGTAGATGGCTGATGTAGTCATAGTTTTATTTTAGTTTAGACTTTTCATTATAAAGTTGACTTTATATTTTTTACACATGCACATGTTGCATAGTTTTGAAAAGGTCAACTTATCTAATTGATATCTATATTACTAATCTTATATGATTTTGACCATAGTTAGAACTACATGTTCTAACTGTCACATGTAATGACTTTGTGTGAACTTGGAGGATGAGGTGCCCCCTTCCCCAAATCCATATAAACAATTATAATCCAACTTGGATTTATATTAGATAATTTTTTAATATAGTATCAGCATCAATTTTGATCATTAATGAAGTGTTTGAGTATTTTCTTTCCAATTTATCTACAATTAATTGTTACTTTTTTGGTTGTATATTTCAATAATCTTTACCATGCAATAGTTGTGAATAGATTCTTGATTGTCTTGATTGTTGTATTGATCTATATGTTTGAAAAATATATTGAAATATTGGTAAATATATTGATTAGTATGATTATGTTCAAATGAATTCATATTTTTGAATGTGTACTAGTGTTTTCTTTGATGTAGTTTTCTATGTGTGTGTTATAGTTACCTTAGATACTTCACTAGCCTAAGCCATAATCTCTTGAGTAAGAGTGTGAAATAGCTACCCCAAAAAGAGCAACCTTTATCTAAGGTTTGTGAATTTTCTCAACCCCTATGAATTATTAGGGTTGTTAACCCCTAAGTGTCATCCCCTACAACACATCCCCTATGATTGGAATTTTCTTTGAAAATATCTCCTAGGGGACTACCTTGAAGGGCCTTGTAGTACTTTCAAAGGGTCTCCTCACAGATAAATTAAATATGCACACAATTTGAATTTTATTTTTAGGTACTTCCTAAGATATACCTTACACATACACATGAAGAGAATTTTTATTTCAAGGTATCCTTTAAGAGATACATTGAACATATACATGATTGAAATTTTCTTATGAGATATCTCATAGGAGATACCTTAAACATGAATACGATTGGAATTTTATTTCAAGGTATCTCCTAGGAGATACCTTGAAAGGCCTTAAAATACCTTCCATTTTGACTATAAAGGTACTTGCAAAGTATTTGATATAACCATGACAACTTTTTATTTGGTAAGAATACTAATGCACACTATTGGAATTTTCTTTTGAGATATCTCCTAGGAGATAACTTGAATATTCACATGATTGGAATTTTATTTCAATATATCTCCTAGGAAATACCTCAAAGGGCCTTGGAGTACCCTTGAGAAAATGTCAAGCATGTTGACCATTTTTATCCACAAGATAAAATGGATCAACCCCCTATAGTTAGAATCTTGTATAGGGTCTATAAAGTAACCTCCAAAAATTTTAAAGCTGGCTCTTCATTTAAAGTTGGGGGTGAATACGGGAGAGAGAGATGTAAATAAAACTAAACATAAAATTAAATAAGGTAATTTAATGAGATATTTAAAATTATTTAACTATAATTGCATAAAATATATCAAACCCTTAAACACTACAGACCATAAAAGAGCATAAAGCATAAATTAAGATCTATAATGAAAGCAAAGATTGATACTATAGAAGTAGAGTAAAAGAGATGACAGATAGAGATGATTTCCCATGAAAATTGACATCGAAAATCACATCCTCTTAATTTTTAATGGATAAAATAATATATAAGGCCTTTAATGCACATACAAAATGTCTAATCACACTTATGAGGGGCACTTATTAAGGTTGAATAATGAAAAAATTCTAACAGTTATTACTCCTATTCTATTATAAATAGCGGTATACAAAATGGAAAGATTAAGCAAAAATGGTAACCAACCCTTTTCAAAATGAAATCACATATAATATATAGGTGAGATGGCCTCTTAGGAGGATGATACCAAGAAATATAGCACTCATGTTAATGATGACGTTGTTGTAATTGAAAGAGGAACTTGGGCTCATGAGTGTAGTTAGAATCTAGATCCTAGATATTTCATGGACACTCTATCTTTTTAAGGTTATGATGCTTATGAAGAATGTAATGATACCATGTGGATAGGATTGTCTCTAATCAATTGATGGGTACCCTTTAATCTTCTCTAGTTAATGACACTGCTCTAAATCATAACAAACCAAAACTGCTCTTAGATAAGTATGGGGGTGATGCATGTTGAGTAGGTTATTCCCCAAGGAAGGTGGGTAATTATTTTAGTAAGGATAATCATAGGGGTGCCACATTTTAAAATCATGTTTACCAAGAAAAATACTCAATGGGCCCTATTTATTTATTGACTAGATAATATCACTAATTAGAGGTTTGACCTAAAAGGAAATGGATTTGATGAGCATGGGGCTACCATATGTTAGGTGGGTGATCTACTGGAGTGAAAAGAGAGACTCCTCAAGCTAGATGAGCATTATGTTTCATGTGGGAGAAGTGAATGTAAGATGGTATTTAGGTAAATATACAAAAAGGGACCCTAGAAAAAGGGGAGGCCAAAAGGAAAACCACCAAAAATTGTTGAGGAGCTACTAGCTACATTGAGTGAGTCTAAAATAAAAGATGAACTATTAAAAAATTAAAAAATGTGGATTTTTATACATAGTTTCTTGTGAATCATAGGGGCATCCACGTCTAGATGAGAAAACCAAAACTATGGTGCATAGACTAGTCGAAGCAAAATTTTAGAATAGGAGGAAGGCTTGAGAACCTACAATTTTTGAAGATCCACATGTAAAGTCATCCATTATTCCTCCTTAGGTTGGGTCTTCTTTCTAAGAGCCTTGAAGGCTCTATCCAGATCAATAATCTCTTTTTAAAATATGCTTCCTAAACCCTAAAACACTACTATCATTTGAAATTCAAGCTAGGTGAGTGGATACAATATATTCTCCACATCAGAGACATTAGGTGACTAACCAAGAGCCACAAAAATTGTATGGTCATTCTAATTTTATACCAATAGTGATTTGATTTAGTCATTATAAAAGATGTTATTATCTTAAAAGAAATGAGAGGGGAGTCTCAGTTAGACTAGTTGTTCAATGTTCCCCCACCTATCTTGGGCCACCTACTCTAAGTCATTTGGGAATGCTTTACAATTTTTAGTTGACTTGTTGTAGCCTATAAAATCATGTAATTTTTCCACCACTCACCTTTGGTCAGCCACTTTTTCTAATTATAGTGTTTTATCTAAATAACTATAAAGCTTTTAGATGAGGAGCTATGAATTTAGGACTTTGGGAGCTATGAAGGCAATGACTTGATATATAGATGTGCTCACCTATGAGCTCAGATTCTATGATTCTATGATGAAGGTGAGGGCCAACTTTAGTTCTACAATCATGGCCTTGATCCTCTCTCAGTAATATTTATATAGTTCTTGTGTTAGGTGTGTGGAGCTAAAAGCTTCACCAAGGAGCACACAAACAGGTTCGGGTCTACATAGACGCCGGCGTCGGTCAGGAGAGACCGACGTCGGTCAGTTGCAGTTGCAGAGGCGCCGACGTCGGCAGTAGAGTCGGCCGGCGACGATCACAGGCGAACAGGCAGGAACCGACGTCGGTTACCTGTGTGTCCAGAAAGCAATTTCTGAGGACAGAAGCGAGTGTTTGCATGATGAGTTTGAGTTGTAGACTCAAGCTCGCGTCTCTATTGTTAGCAATATTATTTTTAGAGCCCTTGTTGAAGAGGCTTAACTGTTTGTTGTAAGAGCGTGCTCAAGTTTCCTATTTCTATATGTAGGAGAGATCTTCTAAGCTATTGTGTGTGTAATAGAGTATGAGTAGAACATTGTGAATGTTTGAAGGACAGTACTTGAGAGAGAGCTCTTGAGGAATAGAGATCTAGTGAGAGATATTGTGTGCATCTGAGAGAGGTGTGGAAGAATGAAGTTCTTCATTTGTATTCCTATTGTAAAGAGTTTTTTAATACAAGTTTTCAGGGTGTTTTCTTGTATATCTTGTTCTGTGCTATTTATCATTTCAGTTACTTATCTATCTGATTTATTTCCGCATTTATTGCTTTCACAAGTGTAATCCATTGTTGGTTGATCCCCAACAAGTGGTATCAGAGCTCAGGTTCACTAACAGGTGGTTCAGATCTGTGTAGTGTGTTCGGATTACAGGTTGCTCGCAGGGATTTCTGTTTGAGTGGGAGAAGCAATGGCAGAAGAAAGTAAGTTGAGAATGGAAAAGTTTAATGGCAAGAACTATCAACACTGGAGAATGCAGATAGAGGACTATCTGTATCAGAAGGATCTTTACTTACCGTTAGGTGGGATAGCAAAGAAGCCCAAGGACATGGAGGATGAAGAATGGGAAGTTCTTGACAGAAAGGCTCTTGGGTCTATAAGACTGAGTCTGGCCTCCACTGTGATATCTAATTTGTCACAGGCAAAAACTACGGTAGAGTTAATGACCATGTTAGCAAATTTGTATGAAAAACCCTCCGCTTCAAATAAGGTATATTTGATGAAGCAGTTATTTAATTTGCATATGCAAGAAGGTGGATCTATTTCTAATCACCTGAATGATTTCCATGGTATTGTTAATCAGTTAAGTTCTGTCAATATTGTATTTGAAGATGAAATAAAGGCTCTTTTAATATTATGTTCTTTGCCTGAAAGCTGGCATGGCTTGGTAATGGCAGTTTCTAATACTGCTTCTGCTTCGAATATTTTAAAAGTAGAGGATGTGGTTAGTGTTATTTTGAATGAAGAAATTCACAGGAAAAGCACAGAAGAGACATCTGGGACATCCGGGAATGCTTTAAATCTTGAGAGCAGAGGAAGGCAAAAAGAAAAGAGCAAGAGGAGATCAAGATCTAAGTCTAAGGGAAGAGGCAGATCCAAATCCAGGAATGGCAGAAGGCCACAATGCTGGAACTGTGGAAAGTTGAGGCACATAAGCAGAGATTGCTGGTCAAAGCCTAAGGAGGACAATCAGCACGAAGGAAAGGAAGAGACAAAGGTTGCAGGTATTGCACAGGATGCACTTATTTTCTCTTTGCACAATAATATAGAATCTTGGGTATTAGATTCTGGTGCATCTTTCCATGCTACCCCTAACAGAGAATATTTCAGTGACTATGTCCATGGAGATTTTGGAATAGTGTACTTAGGGGATGATGAGCCTTGTAAGATTACTGGCAAAGGTAAAGTGCAGCTAAAGATGCAGAATGGCAACACATGGGTGTTGAGGGATGTGATGCATGTTCCTAGTTTGAAGAGAAATTTGATCTCTGTAGGTAAGCTAGGTGATGAGGGTTGTACAGTAACTCTCACAGCAAATTCTTGGAAGGTGACCAAGGGTGCACTTGTTATGGCCAGAGGTAAGAGAGAAGGTACTCTCTATTTGTGCAATTGTGTTACTAACAAATCTCCTTCAGTTTTATCTACTTCAGATGTGGATGCTAAATTGTGGCACTCAAGGCTTGGCCACATGAGTGAGAAGGGGATGTCAATCCTTAAGTCTAAAGGTATGCTTTCAGATTTGAAAAGTATGGATCTAGAATTTTGTGAGCATTATGTATTTGGAAAATAGAAAAGGGTTAGTTTTCTAAAGACTGGGTCTACTAAGAAAAGGCAGAAGTTGCAGCTTGTTCACACAGACGTGTGGGGACTGGCTCAGGTAGCCTCTATTGGCAGATCACAGTACTATGTTACATTCATAGATGACGCCACAAGAAAGGTATGGATCTACTGTATTAAAAAGAAATCTGATGTTTTTGAGACTTTTAAGATTTGGAAAGCCATGGTTGAGAATGAAACAGGCAGAAGATTAAAGTGCTTGAGATCTGATAATGGCGGTGAGTTCTGCAGTCTTAAGTTTAACTGGTATTGTTACACTCGTGGAATCCAAAGACAAAGGACAGTTCCAAGGACACCTCAGCAGAATAGTATTGCTGAAAGAATGAATAGAACTATTATGGAGCGTGCAAGATGTATGAGATTGCATGCAGGGTTGCCCTTAGAGTTTTGGGCAGAAGCAATTGACACCACAGTGTACCTGATCAACATAGGACCCTCTACAGCTCTGGATGGTGGAATTCCAGAAGAGGCATGGACAGGTAAAAAGGTAGATCTCTCATATCTCAAAGTTTTTGGTTGTGAAGCCTTTGTGCACATAGATAAGGAAAATAGAAAAGAGCTTGATGCTAAGTCTATGAGGTGCACGTTTATAGGCTATGGCTCAGATGATTTTGGTTTCAGATTTTGGAATCTAGGAACTAACAAGGTAATTAGGAGCCGTGATGTTGTTTTCAATGAAAGAGTGATGTACAGTGATCAGATAAGGAAGCTAGATCAAGCTGGGCAGAGCAATAATGAGTTGGACGAAGTTATGGTCCAAAATGAGCTCACAGGAAAAAGAAATAATCACTTACAGGAAAACACAGAGACTAACGTCGGTAGGTTTGGAACCGGCGTCGGCAGTACAGAAACCGATGTCGGTCATACAGAGACCGACGTCGGCAGACCAGGCACCGGCGTCGGCCAGGAAGAACCGGCGTCGGCCAGTAACAGGTCTACAGGTGGCCGAGGTCGGTCACTGTCAGAAAATTTGGGTGGACAAATTGTTGAGAACGAGTCCAAGACACCAATCAGGAGGTCTGAAAGGGTAAGTAAGCCTCCAATTAGATATTCTCCTTCTTTATATTATTTATTGCTAACCGATGGTGGAGAACCAGAAAGTTTTGAAGAAGCATTACAGGTGGAGTCCAGGAGTAAGTGGGAGCGTGGCATGGTTGAGGAGATGGAGTCCTTAAGAGAGAACCAAACATGGGATTTGGTTGAATTGCCAGCTGGTAAGAGAACACTGAAGAACAGATGGACTTACAGGTTGAAGGAAGGTGAGGATGGACAGATAAGGTACAAGGCCAGATTGGTTGTGAAAGGATTTGCACAAAAGCCAGGTATTGACTTTGGCGAGATTTTTTCTCCGGTTGTTAAGATGACTTCTATAAGGGTTGTATTGTCTTTGGTTGCTTTTGAGGATTTGCATCTTGAGCAGCTAGATGTTAAGACAGCATTTCTTCATGGAGATTTGGATGAGGAAATTTACATGGAACAGCCAGAAGGTTTTGAGGTCAAGGGTAAGGAGAAACTAGTGTGCAGGTTGAAGAAAAGCTTGTATGGCCTCAAGCAAGCTCCTAGGCAATGGTACTTGAAGTTTGACAGGTTTATGACTGAGCATGGCTATAGTAGGTGTCAATCTGACCATTGTGTATATTTTAAGAGATTTGATAATGGTAGATACATTATTCTATTGTTGTATGTAGATGATATGCTAGTTGCAGGATCTCACATGCAGGATATCTCTGAGCTTAAGGTGAAGTTAGCTCAAACATTTGCTATGAAGGATTTGGGAGCAGCTAAGAAAATCCTTGGCATGAGCATTAAGAGAGATAGAGAAAATCATAGGTTGATATTGTCTCAAGAAGATTATGTGGACAAGGTGTTGAAACGGTTCAATATGCAGGATGCGAAACCGGTAAGCACACCTTTGGCTGGACATTTTAAGTTAAGTAAAGAATAATGTCCCAATTCACATGATGAGGTAGAGTACATGAGTAAGGTTCCATATTATTCCGTGGTAGGAAGTTTGATGTATGCAATGGTGTGTACTAGACCGGATATTGCCCAAGCAGTGGGAGTAGTAAGCAGGTATATGGCCAATCCAGGAAAGGAACATTGGAAAGCAGTACAATGGATCCTTAGATATCTGAGAGGAACCAGCAGTAGACACTTATGCTATGGAGGTTCAGATACTTCTCTACATGGCTATGTAGATTCAGATATGGCAGGGGATTTGGATGGCAGGAGGAGCACCACAGGTTATGTTTTTACTGTAGGTGGAACGGCAGTTAGTTGGATATCTAAGTTGCAGAAGGTTGTAGCCTTGTCAACTACAGAAGCAGAGTACATTGCAGCTACAGAAGCTAGCAAGGAGATGATATGGATGACACGGTTCATGGAAGAGCTTGGAAGGGAGCATGGGAGTTGCAGATTGCATAGTGACAGTCAGAGTGCAATCCATTTGGCTAAGAACTCAGCTTTTCATTCTAGAACCAAGCACATTCAGCTAAGGTACCACTTCATATGGCAGGTATTGGAAGATGGTGAGTTAAAGCTGGAGAAGATCCATACAGACAAGAATCCTACTGATATGCTAACAAAGCCGGTTACTAAGGAGAAGTTGAATCTTCATTCAACTTCTGTTGGTCTTCATGATTGAGTTGAAGATGGAGGAGCTAGAAGATGTTGCTGTACAGGTACTGGTGCAGCTGGTTTATCTCCAAGTGGGAGATTGTTAGGTGTGTGGAGCTAAAAGCTTCACCAAGGAGCACACAAACAAGTTCGGGTCTACACAGACACCGGCATCGGTCAGGAGAGACCGACGTCGGTCAGTTGCAGTTGCAGAGGCGCCGACGTCGGCAGTAGAGTCGGCCGGCGACGGTCACAGGCGAACAGGCAGGAACCGACGTCGGTTACCTGTGTGTCCAGAAAGTGATTTCCGAGGACAGAAGCGAGTGTTTGCATGATGAGTTTGAGTTGTAGACTCAATCTCGCATCTCTATTGTTAGCAATATTATTTTTAGAGCCCTTGTTGAAGAGGCTTAACTGTTTGTTATAAGAGCATGCTCAAGTTTCCTATTTCTATATGTAGGAGAGATCTTCTAAGCTATTGTGTGTGTAATAGAGTATGAGTAGAACATTGTGAATGTTTGAAGGACAGTACTTGAGAGAGAGCTCTTGAGGAATAGAGATCTAGTGAGAGATCTTGTGTGCATCTGAGAGAGGTGTGGAAGAACGAAGTTCTTCATTTGTATTCCTATTGTAAAGAGTTTTTTAATACAAGTTTTCAGGGTGTTTTCTTGTATATCTTGTTCTGTGTTATTTATCATTTCAGTTACTTATCTATCTTATTTATTTCCGCATTCATTGCTTTCACAAGTGTAATCCATTGTTGGTTGATCCCCAACATCTTGGACCATAGGGAAGATATTCATGTCCACTAGGATGAGTCGTTCATTATTCATAGTATTTTTCCCACTAGTGCATGTTGATTGAAATGTTTGGATGGCTAATTTATTTGTGTTTATTATAATTTTATTCAGTTTCAATCATATTTTTTAACTTAAGTCTTTATTATTTTTTCCAATAAGGATTATGGAATTTGTTTAGTTTAGGATCTCTTGTTTTAAATAAAGTACTACACTAGTTCCATGCCCTTTTTGTGGTTTTATATTTAACATATGTAATTTTATACTTGTCTTCTCATGAAGGATCATGAAGCACTATTAGTGTGAGGTAGGGTTTTTACATGTATGAAGTGTCAGGATATGGTATATAGGGATACATGCATAATCAAAGGTGCACAAGTGAAATTTTATAAGGACAAAGGGTATGCAAGATGTGGTGCATAACCATAAGATAGCTAAGGTAAATAATTATTCCCACCTTTGGTATGAATATTTGAATTTATTTATAGCTATCATGCACTTCAAGAAAAGAACAACAAGGGATGTGTAACTAATATGAGGAGATATTAGTAATGGCAAATGTGCCAACATCACATCATGGTAAAATCATTAGTCATATTTATTGAGTGAATTGATGGTCAAAGAAGAATGGTAATAAATGTGAGTTACCCCCTTGGACCTTTAAAAATATAAAAGTTTCATTTCACCTTTTACTATTTTTATGATTGAGTTGTTGTAAAAATTAATTCAACACATCTAGCCAATTGCAGAGTGTTGATTTATAGTTTTTTCTTGATCTTAAAGTGTATTCTAGCCAAAATGAACAACCAAAGATAGGTGAATTGTAAAGATGAGTATAATTTCTTGAGTTACAGGTTATAGGGTTTGGAATTCACCATTATCAGGTGTCAAAGTAGGTGAGTTGAGGCACTTATAACAATAAAAACATATTCATCTAGGAATATCAGATGGACATGCCTCAATCATTGGGTTCCATGAAGGGTGATGTGGCATAAGAAAAAGATCCAATGAAGTGAATCACTACTTGCAATTCCAAAAGAAGAAGAGTTAAGTATTGGTGGTGAAATGGTGTTAATCAGATAAGAAACACATGAAGATTAAGGAATGCACATGGGAGATGAAGGAATGGGGATGGTGTGTAAATTGAAAAATAAATCTCAAGTGTCTCCACCTCTACCTTTATTGATTGAGGAAATGCAATACCCTAAAATGATGCTATGGGTTGAAAAATAGGTATCTAATGTGCTAGGTTATATTGTCTTTGACTAAAACCATTGATATCTTAGGAATGAGGTAGAACTTCAAAATGATTATATATTCAAGTGCCAAAATACTAGGATTGACATGGTCTCCAACTTAAATATTTTCAACACCTTAGATATTAACCTCTTACAACTCTTCAATCTCCCTTTCCTTGGAAAGCCAATATAAGTGGTCAAGTTTTTAATATCACAAGTGCATTAGGACTATATCCACTTTGTTGGGCACTAGATGAAAATCATGATTGAAATAATTAGCAAAGTATCAAGGTTGTAGTGCTTAGGCACAGACCTTGATCTAGAAGACATGGACGAGATAGAGAAGATATATATGACACTTGAATACCATAAATAAGTCCATGTTATGCATATCAAAAATCTTTAGTATCCTTCCCTATGAGTGGTCACACACATCATAATGATGAAGGTTGGTGGCAAAGATATATGGAAGGAGGTTAACATGGCCCACATATATGTTGAATATTAAGTCACTAAGGGGTTGAATTATAATTAGATGCTTTATTTTTCCAATAAAACCATAGAGGATACAAAAAATTATCAAAAAAATCCCAAATATAGGTTTTTATGGTGTAATTTATTATTAATAATGGTGTTAAATTAAGTTAGTGTACTTGATTACGCCTTTGGAGAATTTAAATGGGCATATTTATTTGATCATAAGTCCCCTGTAGAGTAGTAAAAGGCATTTACCTACCCTATCCCAATTACTCCATCTTGTAAGATCAAGATGAATTCATGGTATGATGGGATGAAGGAAGCCTTTAGGAATGAGTGGCACATTCCAAAGGACTTACCTAAATAGGTTGGATATCAAGATAAGTTTGTTGTAAAGCAACACTATGCCCTTGTTTGCACTAGAATGCCCCCATCTAGATAATTTTCTTCTTGGCTAAAGCTACCTTATGATTTCATGGTGTAGTACTCTATAAACTTTGTCAACAAAATATATGATACACATATAATGACACTTAAAGCTGAATAAATTGACTAAATACTCACACTCTCCACCAAATGTATGGATACCTTGGCAAGAAATTTTATAGTGAAAGGTTTGAGTTGGATAGAATCATTATAAAGGTGCATCAAACCTTGGTTGGGGATTCCATTCATATTTTATTCTATATGCTAAACCCAAAGAAGAAATCTTTTGGAAGTACAGAGCATGATAAAGAGAAAATCCATTCAATGCCACCAATATAAAGGAAGAATTAGAGTTTTGGTCTTGATGCTACCACAATATCTCATCTTAAATCTTTGAAAAGCAAAGGATTTCTTAGGCACCACCAAAGAGGGATCCATTAACAAGTCAATTAGAAGACCCAATGTTAACTACACAAACTCATCCTTTGGAATAAGAGATAGAGTAACCTAAGGATGGTGATAGGGAAAGAGCTAAGAGAGATAATTGGAGGGACCTTAGAGAGAGATGAAGATTAAAAAAAAAGACACTAAATCTGAGAAGATACCCTTTCTAATGTGATAGGAAGAGACCACCTTTGAGGAGACACAAATGGAGATTTAAAATATACTTCACAAAAATAGGGATGGCTCTAAAGTAGGAGGAGTGAATGGCCTCAACATCGATACCACTTCCTAATATTAGGACATGGATGTCAATATATTTGAGTGGGATCCCATGAAATGGAAAAATCAAGTTGAATTCATGGTTATAATAGACAATTATAATTTAGCCACTAACCTTTATGCCCAATACTAGAAAGGTGTCCTTAACAAGTTGCTTTATCTATATTCCCATGTTGCTTAGGAAGATGCATCTAAGTAGACCTGATGTGATATGTCATTCTTCCTTAACATGTATAATAAATAATTGCACTTTTATATGGCCTTTAATATTCTTATACTAGATCCACAAGTAGTGGTGTTACCCTCTACTCTTTGGGTAGATCCCCATTATCTTACTTTTATAAAAACTAGCATAGAAATCTTAAAAATTGCATTTGAGGTCACACAATATAATGTTCTTATAAAATATAATGCATTATAGGCTAATTATAAACATGCCAATGTGGTGGAGATGTAGAATAAATAGGTATCTACCTGCACCAAACTAGAATAATATCTAGACGAGATGAAGTGTCAGTTGGAGGTAGAGACAGTCATCAAGGTGAAAAAACTAAATATTTGTAAGGTTGTTCTAATACAAGAATCAATAATCATAGATGGAGTCCCCTTAGATGGTGATGAAATTTATAAATTGGAGACTCTCATGGACCTCCTATTAAAATGGATCAAAGATCAACCTAGGCTTAGAGATGAAAACTTATGGGCAACAAAATAGTTTGCCAAAGTGGTGGAGGTGTGAAATCACACATTATATAGATTTAGGGATGTTATTCCCATTTTAGATGGGGTTTTTTATAATCTATCATGGCCCAATAAAATTTTTGAAGATTGGATTCAAATAGAATATCTTTAGCACCAACAATTGGTTGATACAACCCTCTTAATAAAAGACTGCTCTGAGTACACAAAATAATTTAAGGATGTAGAGGCTAGGGAAGAGACAATAAGCATGCATCGATAAGAAATAAATTATAAATTTTTGGCACTCTAAGGATACTTTGTAACTGAGGTCTCCATACTTGATGGTGTTCATAAAGATGCTTTCACATCCATTAAACATTTGGTCAATAAAACAAGAGAGTGTCCCAACCAACCCAAGGAGACCAAGAAGCTAAAAGTGGCATTTGAAGATATAAAAATTAATCTACTCAACACCTTATCACATTAGGAAGGTTTCAATAATAAGATCAAATAAGTTGGTCCTATTTTTTTTTAAAGCTAATGGTGGTGCTTAGTCTATGATGGACTAATGGCATAGTATGGGGTGATGTTGGACCCCAAATTTTGGCTAAGTATTTTGATAGAGGTGAAAGGCATGGAATAAGCATGGTACAAAATAATACAATGTGAAAGAAGCACATAGTGGAATGAGCATGACACAAAATATATGCAGGTGTAAAAAACCATGGCATAAGAGTTTATATCATAAGAAGACCTAGTCAAATAATATGCATAATAAATGAACAATCTAAGAATAGAGGGATTGGAACACTAAATAAAGACCTGGGGAGTGCATAAAAAGTGGGAGATGATTTAAGAGTGATTCTTAAGGATGAAACAAACTGAGTCACACAAAAATATAGTACTATCCCATGGGAATATAGGCACTTAAAAATGAGGATCCAACACCAAAAAAGAATATAGGGGCATAAAGTAATAGATCCTTAGGGAAATAATGTAGTTGGCTATCACAACACTTAGTCCACTAGAGATCATTGGCTAGTCAGTGAGAGTGTTGTTATTATTGTAATTGCTTAGTCTTGGATAACCAATTATAAATACCCACATTTAGATTTTAATCATAATATTGATTATTGTATAATTATTAATTGATATTAATTTTTATTCCATTAATGTAATCATAGATATCATTGTAATATTATATTGTACTCTAGTTTATGGCTAAGTTGTATCACTGAGTTACACCATGCCTTTTTTATGTAACATGTGAATCTATTATGAATATGATGAATAAAATATATGTTATCTAAATTTTATCATGTGGATTATATAAATAATGGTGTTGGTCATTTTAATTGTGTTTTTTCATTTAACTGAACTTAGGCCCACAACTATGTATTTCTTTTTCTAGTTAGTCATTGAATAAGGTGAATGTTTGAGAGATGATATATGTTAAGTACACCTTCTCAAAACAAAACCCATGGGAACCAGTCCCTCATTATGTGTTTTGGGTGATTGTATAAGAACCCTAAGTCTTGCATGAAATGTTAGCTTTCTAGTGTGTTGGGTTTTAGTCACTTTAATACATGCCTAGGGAAAGTTAGGCATAGATAGAAAATTAACCTAACACTTAGAAAATTCAAGGTTAGATATCTAATCAAGGTTAATTTAACTCAATGGAAACATTGTGCACCCACCTATAGACCTATTTTGTATTCTCACCCAAGGAGACTCCTAGTCTAAAATATCATTCAAATAAGCATTCAATGAACATTCAAATGAAGCTAAGCATTTATAATTATATAAAATAAATAATTAAGATTTCATAGAATAAATAAGACCTATAATTTGATTAGATATAAATAGGATACCTCACTTAAATGATTTCATCCATAGTCATAGGAGGGTCAAACAATATACCAGTGTGACTCATCATGGAAGGGCTTAACAATTTACTACCATGATTTTCATGGAAGGGTCAACTATTATACCACCATACCTAGAATAGGAGGATTGAAATTCTACCACCATGAATATGTTGTTCACAAAAAACCATCACTTTATTTCATAACAACATTACCCACTCAAACAAGAATCTAAAACATTCAAGTCAAGTAAGGAAGAATACAACCTCTCCAAGGCACTTGACTAGGGAAAGAACTATGTGGTGGCTAGTGCACATCCATGGAAGATAATATTATAGGTAGAATAAACCAAAGGAGTGGGAGATGGGTGGAACACATTGACTCGATTGGTGATGAGAGGATAAGAAGAAATCGATCAAGCCTGTAAAGATATATATATTATGGTAACCCATATCTCAACCAGTGATGGATATGGGAGGTTAATGATTCTATTATGTATATAGTTTAATTGGAACTTAATTGGATTAATTTATCAATCAACTATCCCTACTCTCTATTCATGCCCTTAGGAGGGGGATGCCCTTCCTCAACCTCTATCCTAATAAATCCCCCTCTCTCTGAGGGTTCTAACAATGCTTCTCTATGATTCTGGTGCTAGTTTTATTTATACAATCCATAAATTATAAAGTGTCACTCTATCAATCCTTTCAATAATGGAGGTTGAAGTAAGAGTCAACAGCTCAAGTTTTCAATACTCCCTATTACAAGGGCCTTTGAGATTGAATAGGAATGGTGCATCAAGGAGAGGTGCACCCCATCTACTGAAAGTAGGTCTAGATCACTCATCTCCCTTGTTATTATTCTCATTTAAGAAAGAGGACATATAAATAACTATAATCATTTTCATTCAAATTAAATAATCTATAAATCAGGTTATAATAATCCCACATACTGACTCAAAGACCTCTTGGGCACTATCCTCCAGTTGTCTAAGTCTCAACTCTTGTTAAATAGATATTCCTATCTTAAAATGTTTTTTAACTAGTCTACTCTTCTCTAATAGGATAAATTATCTTATCCCCCCCCCTAACTCACTTGACCTCTCCACCCCAAAAATTCCCCAAAATGGAGAGCTCAACTTCTACATATAAACATTTTAGACTCAGCCAACTACCCTTTGCTCACCAGGCCATGCCTCATTAAGTGACATTCTTTTTCATGTTAAATTAAGGTGTAAGACAAATCTAAAGAATTTTGTGGTTAATTTTTATATTCAATCACCCATTCCACTTGATTCTTATACTCAAGCCATCAATGAAAGATATGATAGTTAGACACTACATTCTAGACATTGGTTATGTGATCTTAAGGCAATGAGACAAGTCTCTTCAACCAAACTTAAAGGATATCTACCTAAATAATGCACATAGTTAGAAAGACGTGATGAGGGTATCAAATACAATCCATAATTAATATGGGTTTTAGTAACATTTAAGGTAAGGTTGTTTGGTTATACAACCATGCTTGGTGTAGTCCCTTTCCTTCATTATCCCTTCCCTATTCCTACACACTCAATGCACACATCAAATTCCTCTAACCAAATAGCTAAAGCTACTAAATTTAATCAAATAGATAACTCAATAAATTATTCATAGTTAATCATACCAAGGAATACAATAATTCACATATATTTATTAATTTAACCTTATACATATGAAATTACCAATATACAATTTTTTGAGCAATGATCCAACATTATCTAATTCAATATATCTCATAGCCATAAATTATATTCATAAATAAGACATCACATTAAGGAATTATAACCATTATACTTTTAAAATTAAGTAATAAAAACATGATTGATAATGTCTTTCTCATGGTTCCCAACACATGACAAGCCTTCATAAAATCTATGCATGCCTCAGCTGGTCATGGCTAACAACATAAATTCATAATCAAAATTATATTAACCATAATCCCATAGTCATAAATGTTAAAGATGAGCATTATGAAAAATATGGCCTTAAAATACATCTATAAATAATCTAAGTGATATTTTTCCTCACTTTTTTCATCTTGGAATGCCTTTTCTTTGCCCTCTTGATTATCTTGATTCTTATTTGTTAGTATCTTGAAATATTTTATAGTGTTATGGTTTTTTATAATAATGAAAAATAAGGTTTCTCTTGGTTTTACCTGTGAATTTAGCTATATTTTTTCCTTGATATTTTTATTTTTTTTAACTCCTTTGATTTTTATTTCAATTTTTCTCTTTGGTCTTTGAAACCCTTGCCTTAGTTTCAAGTGTATTTTCTTGATCTCCTGCATATAGTCTTATATTATCTTCATGGAACAAAAGATAACCCACTAACTTATTATCACTTATAGTTTTCATGTCCTTAAACTCCTCAAGAGTGATCATAATATGAAAACATATTTGAGATAAATATTTCAAAATTTTCTTTATTATAACACTATCTTTTATAGTTTCTCCATAAACCCTCATTATATGTACTAATTCATTTATGCTTATGTAATATTCTCTAACTCCATTATCTGACATTCTTAAATTTTGAAAATTCATTTTAAGATATTTATTTTTACTTATCTTACCTTAATGTATCCTAATTATTAATTTTCTAAGGTATTTCATGCCTCATGTGCATTCTTACAACCAATATTTCTTGGATAGATGCTTAGGTCTATGACAATCTAAAAATAGAATAAAGCTTGTGTATTTGCCTTTTCTTCATCTGCTTTTATTATTTATAATTTTGAGTCAAATTATTTAAATTTTTATGTGTGTACCCATAAATAAAATTCTCCCAAAATCCTTTCCATGCAATAATATTCTTAAACTAATATCTCTAATATTTAAAGTTGTCACTTTCAAAGATGGTAATATTCATACAAGAAAATTTAACAAAAGTCATAATACTCTTGATGATAACTTGAAACCCTTTTGAACCTTTATTTAATGAGGATATGATACCAAATTAAAGTTTTTATTGTATGGAAGGAGTGTAAATCAACTTTGATTTAATCTAAAATTGAAGCTACGTATCAATCAGTATGTCTCCTATTACTAGTTGTTAATATAGTAGTGTTGTAAGTGTGATTGTTAATAAAATTACACTGAATAAATTTAAATTATAAAAATATGTGATTTTTGTTATCCTTTGTGATATTTTAAAAAATAATATAAAATATACCAATATGTAAAATGAATTTTCAAAAGGAATTATTGTAACACACTTCTTTGTGCACAATTATTTATTAATAAATAAAGATAAAACAAACTTATTACAAGATAACTTACATTAAAATATATGTATATAAAGTTGAATATAAATTAACACATTTATTTAACCACCAATTTAACTAAAAATAGAATAGAAGATAATTAAAACTACAACTAACACTAATTGAAGTATATGTTCATCATGCAAGATACCTCTAACAATTAAGTTTCACATGTAAACATAGACAAATTAGGTGCCCCAAAATTCTTATATAATAGGATATTGACTAAAATACTAATAAATATAGTTTGATCAACTTATAAATGGTTACCTACCTTTTATAAATCATTTGAGTACACAAACATTGAACTAGACTTAATTAGGAGTTCTGGTTATTTTTTAGGAAATCTCTAAAAAGTGTTCACATTCACTAAAATAATTAATATAAGACATAAAAAAATTAAATAACCCTCCCATACTAATAAAACACAAAATAAACTAATTCTAATATTAATAATCAAGTTCCCATATTGGCATCATACTCAATAATGCAAAGATACAAGGATTTTGGTTTGGAAATCTCTAGGATGTGGAAAATATAATCAAAAGAGGAAATTACTATTATTCCTATATTTTTATGGCTAAATGTATATTATAATAATTAAAATAGTCTTTACTATCTTTCTCATTCAGCATTTCATTATTCCTTAATCTAATCCTTCTTACATTCAACTAAATACCAACTCTAATAATTGATGATATTATTTATGATCATCGAAAGGTAAAATATCTATGGCTATCAAATAAGTCAAGGATAGTATCAGAATGAAAATATAGACTTAGACTTCAATTAGTGGCCCAATACTATTTTTCCCTAATTTGAATGAGTTTCCAATGGTATTGAATGTAAGAATGTCATTAGGGTCCACAAACGACCCTATAGACCCTAGTCTACACAATAGAGTCTACATTTTTGAATTCTATTATGAAATACCTTACATCGATTAAATGAGGAGTTTCATCAAAACTAGAATCAAACATGTTGATATTCCCAGTTAAAGGAAAGAGAAATCGGCTTTAGCTGAGCACTCAAGTAAAATTAAGCCTTCAATCTACATAGAATACACCAAGGTTATTACTATGGAAAACCATTTTCAAAAATGAAAATTAAGGTTATATATTGAAATTAATAAACACTTCAACAATCTAAATAGATCTTAGGGCTTAGAGATAGGTCATGCATGGCTATAAATTATTTGTTTTAGTGTGGTTTAGTAGTTTATTCTTTATGAATAATTAAAATTTTATTTAGTTTATTGGTTTGTATATTAATTAATATATTTGTTTTATTAATTTATTTATTTTAATTATTTAATTTTATTAATGTATTCATTTATATTTTATTTATTTATTTATTAAATAATTTTATATTTAATAATTATATTATTTATTACTTAAAAATTATATTAATTTATTACTTACTAATTGTATTACTTTTTTTAATAGATAATTGAGGGTTAAAGTTTCCCTCACCCAAAATAAAAAATGATCCAAACCAGCCCTTGCTTGCCTCGGATGAAAATCCACAAGGGAATAGTAATTCCAAAACCTTTCTAAAACCCCAAAACCACCTAAGGGAGAAAAAGATCCCCAAGCAATACCCAAAAAAATCTAGAATATCAACACAAAAATGGCTAAACAATAGGACTAAACCCTCCCTTTATCACACTATAATGAAAGAAGAGAATCATGGAGGAAGGATCATGGAAGAAGCGATCTTTTTTATTAATCCTTACTAAAATCTAGTCTTCCTGTTTAATCAAGTTCCCTAAATCATCACTATAAAGTTTACATATATCAATCAATGAACCTCTAAAGGCAATGGTCCCACTCATTGAATCCACATGCAAATTCCCATCTCTCCTAACATCATTAGTTACTTGATACTTAGAGGGAGACATATTCATAGGTATACCATCATTAATTTTTATTACCTAATTAACCCCTACAACTTTTGTTACAAGATTAACATGAGTGTTATATATAAAAACTATGAGGTGATCAACACTTGTAGCCTTTCACTAAGAAGAATCCACTTTACACTTGGAGATAAGGTAGGAAGTAACCAAATGTCCAATTTTTAAGCATCTATGACACTTGAAAGGCATCCCCTCATAATCAAGGGTTTAATTCAATCATCATCCTTTTACCCTCAATTCCATAGTTGTTGGAAGGCCCAAATAAATATCTAAATAGACCAGAATTTGAGCAAAGGTGGTGAAGGAAAAGTTAGAGGTAAAATAATCTATGTGTGAATTTTACCTAAGGATTCACCTATGGCCAATAAGCATGATTCAGCCCAAAACTAAAGGGAAATATATGGTAGATGAACCCAAATGGTTAAGATGTTAAGGTTTTTGAGAAGAGGGTTAAACTTAGGAAACCAAGCTTCTATAAGATGAGGTGTTGATCCCAACACTATATTTTGGCCTTAATAACCTTGTTATAGTCTGTAATAATATCAAAAACCATAATTAAAAAAAAAATCTAACACATGGGTAGAGTTCCAATATGTCCTCCATTAATGACCTTCTTAAATGAGATATCCATTGATGAAGAGTAGTTAGGTTTGGCAAAAATATATCAAAACTTCACACTAAACCCCTAGCCAAAAACCAATCCTCATTTCAAAACACTTATTCAAGATCCACATACATAAAAGACAATATTAGAGTAGCCTTTATAATGGCTAAATACTTAAATGTGGTTTTCACAGTCTTCTCCACCTGATAAAACACTTTGACAAAGAATTTTACAATGGTAACTAGATTAGTATCATAGGTTGAACCTACCACATATAGAGCTTCATCATCAATGGTGGAAAAGAGTGTTAAATCCCTAATGATGCTACCATAGGCCTTAGATCTCTCAATAACCAAATAATGTTCTACTCACAAATATCCAAGGGCTACTTTATGTCACCTACCAAGTATAATCCCTACATCCTTCTCAAAATCAGTTCTAATCTTTGGGATAATGATCACCATAGATTCACCAAAATTTATTATAATCAAAATATTATGCTTGGACTAACCAACCATAGTTGAGAAAACCCTATCGATAGAAGAATCATGTGCAACAGTCATTGCATCATCCCCAAGATATTTATCAATTAAATTTGTATTGTATTACTTATGTTTATTAATTGATATTTGTATTATTTTATTGAAGTTTTATTAATTATTATTTAATTTTATTGGTAATTATAATTCACTCTTTTTTGAATAAATGGGTAATTATGTTAATTAACTAAGAGCCTTTAGGGCTTAGTTTTTAGGTTGTAGTTATTTAATTTGATTTGAACTCCATGTCACTTAAGGAATGAGTTCACATTGTTTGAAAAGAAAGGTAGACATATATTTCTATATTTTTTCAACAACTACTCTCAAATTTAATATCTCATGTGACTGTTATCCCTTCACCTATTTAAATAAGCATGGGTTTTTTTATTCCACCATAAGTCTTTCTCATGATGATAGATCATGATTGGTGATTAGAAACATTGAGTCATAAATAGTAACATAATTATTCATCTTTAACTTCTCTACCCTTACCATACCTATACGTTTATTATGATTGAAACCACTAGTTAATGCAAACTAGTCATTTCAAAACCACTGCCTGATGAAACTAGTGGTTACATAACCACTGGTCTAATGTTAAATAAAAAAAATTCATGCTATAATAAATTGTTATGCTAAATCCTTTATTTTTCCCGAAACTACTTTTTGATCTTATTGTCTAATACATGGATTGTTTCCCTTATTCCTTATGGATCATCATAAGAATATTTATCCTCCACAAGTATTCACTAGATTCAATCAGTTATAGATGAATTAGTGATGACAAGAAAATGTTTTTGGAAGCTATTTTTAAATTGTATACTTGATGAGGCCATAAATTTTCAACAATATCTTGAAATTTAGTGGTCCAAAGTGCATTAGAAACTATAAACAAGCTCTATGTGGTTGCAACCCCATCCAAGCATTAGCCTAGTAAACTTTCAAACCCAAATTATGCTTCAAAGGACCTAAATTTTGGCCTATAAAATTTCAACCTAAATTAATTACCCGCTATAATCTCCTTGTGTTGGTTAATATAAAATATGATTGTTACTCAAAAAAAATATAAACTTAAGTGGCTTAAACCCCAATCACTAATTATAAAAATATATGATTTTTTAGAGCCACATTTCAAAATCTAAAGACTAAAAAAATCTATTAGGTTAAAATTTATTTAACACCTCTATGTCTTGATTAAGTTATATATTTTAACCTTGTCATCTTTATATTTACATTTGTAAGGTAGATAGTGATTCAATTCTTGTGTAGTTAAACCTTTTTTTTCATCACTTATTTCTGCTTTTTGCATTAGTATAGATGCAAAGTGATCATAATTTGAAGTTTGATCCTCTAAATATTTTTTTAACATTATAACTAGGGTCCTCATGTCTTCAAAATCCATAAATTAATGCTCCAATCTAGTGTAATAATTAAAAAATTGGCCTTAAATGGCTAATAATAAAACTAACTCAAAAAAGATAGAAAATTAAGATCAACCTCACTATGAACTTTACACTATAATATAGCAGATTCTAAAAAGGTAGATTTCAAACAAAGAGAACTTATCTTCTAAATAGAATCTATTATAACACTCTAATAAACATAAACATTATAAACATGATTCAAATATCTATAAGATACACTAATCTAGAGAAATTATAGGTATTTGAATACTTTTTATTGGACAATTTACTTTTGTGTATATTTTTAATCTATATAAATATCAACCACATTAAAATATCAAAAAATTGTTCATATTTCATGAATTGCTTATAATATCCTTGAAAATGTGATGCAAATGGTTACAATAGCAACCTTATTATTGTCACTCTTTTAGAAGCTATCCCAAGTTTATTGTACACTGATACCCACAAAAATAAAATAAAACCCCAAATAACATTACCTAAAAATAAAATAAATGGAAACATATAGTCATCAAATACAACAAGTTTTCCCTTGTAGCAAAGTGAACTACAAAACACATAAAATGACCCAGAAATTGAGTCACTCTAATGGGATAGCATAACACATAAAATATTCAAAAATATCTATAATATCATATTGAAATATACAAACCTCTACAAATGGAGTGACATTACTCATTAATTATTTACACACTTCATTACATTCAGTTGATCCTAGTCAATTGTACAAAATAATTACACCTAGTTGATTATGCTCATCCATTATAGCTCATTAAAATTATTGAAACCTACTCTTTTTCTCTCCCTCTCTATCATATTTCTCCCTTTATTTTAAACACACAACTCTATGTTAATATAAAAATACCCAACTATCATGTACAATTATATTAAAGTGTTTGACTAACATTCTCCTACTCACAAACTGCTAACATAAATATATATTATTTATTAAATTAATATTTTATCATACATGTTAAATGATTTAAAAATTCATATTATTATTTTCCTAAAATCCCACAAGTATTATTTTGCATCATTCTTTAATTTAATAAAAAAATTGAACCTCTTGGTCTAGAGTTGGATTTACCCAAAAATCTTTCTCCTTGAGATCCAAAATGCCAAGTAAACCTGAGAATGTAACTTGAAATATTTTTTTGGGTGATGAAATATTTATTGTAAAGATGGTATGCTCCAGTATCAGTCCCACCCACTAATTAAATCATGATATCCTACTCACAAGGTTGGGATAGGTGGTAATACCTCCCTCTTGGCCAATAAGAATGATGGCCTTAGCTTTTCCTTCCAGCAAGATAGGTAAACCTATAGTTTTTATTTTCCTTTTCCACTTCATTCCTCTTTTGGTTCATAGACTATCCACCTCCTCCAAATTGTCTTTTAGTTGTTCCTCCATGCTTGCGTGGTTTTTAACCCACCTTTATCTATCCTCCTCCATTGATATCCATCTTGACTTTACTTACCACTTGTCTAACCATTGTTGGACTTATAAACCAACCACTTATGGAAAATGTATCTCATTTCAATTTTCATCTTCTCTTCTATGTTTTGAGTATCAATATGATTACTCATTCTTGTCATGGATACCTCTAAGCTAATATTCATCTCTCCCTATTTTTTTCCCTCATTTCATATTCAATCTTCATTATAGCTTCATAATTTAAAAGATCCTTAAAAATATCTTCTAACCCCTCTATTCTTTCATGTTTTATGATATTAAATAGCTCATCTCCTTCTCTTTTGAAGGCTCCATTAAATGTCTTATTCCCCTCTATTACTTCTATACATGTGTACAAATAAAAAATATATATGTGAACAATAAATTCCCTAAGGTGCCTCTCTCATTTCTTCATCGTGCCATATAAGCATGATCTTTAAATCTTCTCACTCATTTTTCTCAACCTTTTCCTTCTTTATGAGGATTGTCTATTATTTATTCCTTTTTTACTCATTATTTGACTCTTTTTTCTTCCTTTTTTTCACTTGGTTGATTACGATCCATCCATCCATCTATCTCCTTTGGAATTACATGCATGCCTTGGGGAAAAAACTTTCACTAATCTTCTCCCCTTTCTCACCTTCTTCAAATACATGTGTTGATATTAATATCAGCTATTATTTCTCATTTTCTTTGTAAAATATCTATGCGCATAAGTATGCACTTATTACTTTACCTTCATATTCATCTCTATGCCTCTTAAAAGGTAAACCTGTGTTACCCCACTACTTTTCCTATTATATTTTAAAATTTATCCTCTTGCATGAGTATCTCCTCTCCTCTATATTTTTATTGATATCTATCAAATTCTTGCCACTAGGGCTTTCAAAATTTATGATGAAAACAACCTAGAGCAATAAATTAAACATTTAAAAATGATTTTTCATAGGAATGGTTGAAAGAGAGAAAATTGTTGGGGATATAGAACAAGTTGACAATAGTCATATCAAGTATAAAAATAGGGATCCTTCAATCATAGGACTAAGAGAATTTGTACCCTATGTTGAAGGTATTTCCAATAGGCTTAAAAAATCCTAAAATGCTAAAATATCCAAACTAGCTTCTTACATATTAATAAGTTTAAAATGACTTTAGGGTCTACCAAAGGCCATCTATATTCTAGCCTATGTATCAAATTCTACATAATTAAATGCTCTTTTGGAATCTTTTACATTCAAAAAAATTTGATGCAAGATCATCCTAGGTGAAAAAGTAATATTACATCATTATGACTAATAAATACTTTTTTATTAATAAATAGGATGTGCAAGATAGGTGGACATAATAAACATGCACATGAAGATAAAACTTGACACATGGACAGAGGCATATAAAATGATAAATCTTTAAGTAATGCATAAGGATAAAATAGTATGTGGTGTGTATACTTATTCATCCACTAAGTTTACTAATACCACATAGACCTATCAAAAGGTTACATAGACTTTAGTCTAGTAAGTGTAGCTTATAAGTCAATGAGATATGTGATAATTAATAGTTAATGCATGATCTATCCTAATAAGTAGTTAGTATTTAGACATCACTATTTTTTAGGAGGCTATACTTCACCCTTAAGCATGTCAACCTAATAATTTTACATCATTAGTTTAAATTTGTGATAGTTGTTTGGGTGAAGTACCTATAATCATGGATGTCAAATGAAACACTAAAAGGATATCTCACCTTAAAAAAATAAAAATTTATATCTATAAAAAAATAAGCCTCGAGACTTATTCAAGAGAGAAGAAGAGGTCAGGAAAAGGGAGGAAAATGTAGAGAATTACGTAGACACTAGAGGTATAAAAAGAGAGACAAAAGGGTAGCCCAAAGGGAGGATTGAAACATTTTATGTAACCTAGATTGGTGAAGAAGCCTATCACTTTATCTTGGGATAATTTTGAAAAATATTGAATATTAAAATTAATAAAAAAGTTGTAAGTTTTCATAACCACTTATGTAGGCAATCCAAGGGAGAGATAGAGTGATAATATCACTATGATGTGTGGTGAAAGGCATTCTTTCAATGATATCCTTAACCATCGACTACACCAAATTGGTATTAGAGTAGGTTGAACCTACATAAGATTGAGTAGGTAAGGAAAAGTTATAAAAATACTGAGGAAAGGAAATTAACTAGTTTTTCTCAAATGTAAATGTGGGTAGAGAACTAGGAAGGTAGGAAACATCCAAAGATAAAATATGTCACCCAAGGGAGTTTTTGGGAGAGGCACGTTAACATCCAATAGCACCAAAATACTTGATGAAGTTTTAGAAATGATGCATGTCATATAGTGATGTTTATATGTTGATCAGGAGGATAGATGGAAAAGGTTCATTTTAAAAGATGACTAGACTGACATTGAAGAGTATCAATAATGATCAAAAGGAATAAAAAACTATAAGGATAAGTAATAACACATGGATTTAGGTGAAAATTTAATCTTGAAATCTATTTATAAAATTAGAGAGTAAAAAAGGTAGGGGTACCATTCTTTTTTATTAATTTTAAATCCTAAAGAATTAATAAATTGGATCACTGACATTGAGGAGTATTTTGAGTTTGATGATGTTAGAGACCCAAAATTCATGAAGGTGACAAAAACCAAAATGAATGGTCATATGGCACTATGGTGGAAATTCTAAAATGAAAAACACAAGACATGTAAGGAGAAGATAACTTGATGTGATCTAATGATCATAAAACTAAAGGGAAAATTTATATGTAGGGACTAATAGCTAGAACTATTCAAGAAATTTTAGAATTTAAGGCATAAATACTTATCTATCAAAGATTTCACAAAATAATTTTACAAGATGACCATCAGATCAATAAAAAAATTTGAGATACTCAAATGTGTTGATACTCTCTATATAAGAAGAACTAAGTTTGACATAGAGGCAAATCAAGGAGGAAGCCTATGATTTTTCATTGAAGGTAGAGGATATGTGTTCACATAGACAAAATATAACATGTGAGTAAAAGGAATATTCATTTGAGGATGATGTGTAACACAAGAAGTAACCTAAAGAGATAAAGTGAGAAAGGTGCAACATGTAGTGTGCATGTGCCACTATAAGAAGGTGTGTGAGTATTTGAGTAGGAGAACACATAGACATGTACACTCTACCCATCAAGAGGATGAGGTAGATTCAATTGGGGAAATGGAATAGGATTCTTTGTAACAATTTATTAGTGTATATAGGTGAGACATCTGATGTTCAAGTGTCCCCAAGCACTAGGAGAAAATAGTAAGAGGACTAAGGCTAGTTTACATATCATGCATGAATATGAATGATCTACTAGGTATATAAATCACTCTAAGCCTAAACAAAATAAAATTCTCAGATGAAACAAGTATTTCTAAAATAATTGAATGAGAATAAGGATCTCACACAAATAAAAATTATTTTTAGAATAGTGTGCAAGTTAGGAGGTAAATGATGTAAGGTGATTATGGATAGCAGCATCCCCAACAATATAATATCATGTGAGATGGTGTAAAAATTGGGTCTAATGAAGGTGGAGTATCCCAAACCATACAAGGTATTGTTGTTATAGAAGGGTGACTACATTTTGGTAAATACACAATGTCTTGTGAATTTCAACACCGACACATACAAAGGTGAGGTTTGTCATAATGAAATGTGAATGGATATGTGCCTTGTTCTCTTAGGAAGGCCTTGAAAATATAATATAATGGTGGTACATTATTTAATATCAAAGACGTATCACTTGGAGAAAAATGGCAAAAAGTTCTTCCTTAGTCCATTAAAGGTGGAATGACAAGAGCATAATAGTAGTGTTTGCACAATAGTACTAATGGTACTATGTAAGGAACTCTTGAAATTAGTAAAGGAGGAAACCTATTTTATGTTCATGGAAAATATGGAATAAGATAAGTTCAAGGATATCAATAAATATGAACTAATTTCATGTTAAGTAAATGAAACACTAGAATTTTTTTGACCTAGTATTGAGAAATTTACTAGAGAGAATACCACCAGTATATAATACAAGTCATCATTTATTATTGGTTCTAGGAGAGAGTTTTTTGAAAAAGACACATATTAGATGACACCAAAATAGAATGAGGATAAAAAAATGACAAGTGTGTAAGCTAATGAACTGGGGATTGGTTAGATAAATTTTAATCTTGTGCATAGTGCTTACAGTCTTAGTACCAAAGAAATTATTAAAGTGGCACATGTGTATAGATTTGAAAACCATAAATAATATAATGATCAAGTATATATTTACATTTCCATATATTGATGATGTGATGAACTAATAAAGTGGAGCTAGGTATTTATATAAAATTCATCTAAAGAGTGGGTATCACCATATTAGGATAAGGGAAGGAGATGAATGGAAAACAACATTCAAGACAAAAGAAGGGTTGTATGAATAGTTGATAATGTTATTTGGTTTGACAAACACATGGATAAAATTCATTATATTAATGAATGAAGTGTTAAATACAACTACATGAAGGTATGTCATTGTATACTTAGATGACATCCTAGTGCTCATTAAGATTAAAGAGGAACACCTAGTGCATCTATGGAATGTGTTGTAGATGTTGTGTAAGGAAAATGTGTTGATAAATGTGAATAAATAGAACTTTATGGATACACAATTGACATGTTTAAGTTTTTTTAAATCCAAATAGGGACTTAATATGGACCTTGAAAATGTGTTTATAATAGTAGGTTGGTTGTCACCAAGGAGTGTGGTTTAAGTGCAAAGTTTTCATAGACTGGAAATTTTTTATCATAAGTTTCTTGGGAACTTTAGTGGAGTGTGCACATTGATTATTAAATTATTATAATTTATTGTATGGAATTTTTATGGACCAAGGAAGCCAAACAAATTTTTCAAGAGTTAAAAAAGATAGTAATTGAGTAATCAATTTTAACATAGCCAAACTTTAGGAAGGTATTTTAAGTAGATTATGATGCAACTGGCACAAAAATTGGAGAAGTACAAGAAAAGAGGGAAACCAATCACATAATTTAGTGATAATTTACATGATGATAAGTTAAAATAATCATTTTTTACTAGGGATTTTATGCTATTATGTAGGTGCTAAATAAATGGAGGAAATATTTATTGCTTAAGGAATTTGTGTTATACACAAACCATCAACGGATAGTTCATCAATAATCAATAGAAGTTTAATTAGTGACATATGAAATGGGTTAGGTTCCTATAGAGTTACATGTTTATGATTAATCATTGGATCAAAAAATCTAACAAAGTTATTAATGTGTTAAGTAGCAAAGCACTAATGGTAAGTGATGCAAGTGTAAGTCGTGAGATTTGATTCTTATAAATAAATTTATGTTAAGAATCGATATTTTTAGGACACATGGAAAGAATGTACATACATTATAAGTATGGATTTAACATTATGGTTAAACTGCCACCTACAATAGTATAAATTATGTTATTCAAATGGGCACAATTATGTATACCATGAGGGTCAATACATGAAAATTTTAATTAGGTAAAAACACAAAAGAGGACTATTAAGTCACTTTGGAAGTGAAAAACATTGGAATGGTTATTATAAGGTTAATACTAGACAAGGATGAGTATAAGTGTGTGGGATTACATGCAAAAATGTAAATTTCATTAGATGTTGAAAGGAAGGAGTCAGAATAGGGTCGTATCAACCACTATTGATTACAAAGAAACCATGGGATGACATGATCATGGATTTTGTGTTTTAATTATCAATAAATAAAAGAGGGAATGATTTAATCTTTTTATGGTGTATATATTTTTAAAAATGGCATATTTTATCACATGCAAAAATATAATTGACATGACAAACATTTCCAACTTGTTCTTCAAGGACGTGGTGAGGTTGCATGGATTATCATGTAGAATTTTATTAGACAGGTACACCAATTTTGTATGCCATTATTGGTGAACATTGTTAAATAATGTGGGAACAAGGTACCATCCACAAATGGATAGACAAATTAAGGTAGTGAATAGGAGCCTTTGAAATTTTCTCAGATGTTTAGTAAGTGATAAGCCCAAATAGTGGGACATGGTGTTAGTACATGAGAAATTCACATTCATTAATTTTGTAGATATTAGCATTGGAAAAAAACAATTCCAATAAGTGAATATAAATATTTATAAGGGAGTTACAAATTTTAGTATAATCAACAAGGTGCATAAGAAGAGCATAAAAGTATACGATGGTGTATAATATCTGTGTAAGTTAAACAAGGAGGTACAAAAGAAACTAGAGAAAAGTATCCTTTCATATAAGAAACACAAATATCTAAAGGTGTAAAAAAAAAAATTTGAGGTAGGATACTTAGTATCAGTGCATTTGTGTAATGAAATATTTATGAGGGAACCTATAACAAGTTAAAGCTAAAAAAATAGGGCCATGCAAGCTATTGCATAAGTTCTTAGCAAATGCCTATAAGATAGAATTTATGGTAGAATTAGACATATCACCCATATATAACATCATTGATTTATATAATTTCCATGAGGAATTAATATATGAAGAAGTGGAGGAAGTTACTATATTGGAAAGTACAATTATCAAAAAATGAGAAAGAAGGAATAGAGGCCATATTAGACTCTAAAGTTGTGAATAAGATGCATAGAAAAGAATAAGAAATACTTATCAAAGTTGAATAATAAAATGATAGATGATGAAACATGGTTAGACCTTATTGAGAATGGTCATTATATACATACTCTTAAAGACTTAAACTTGTGAGATAGAGCTCACTTTCCAATTTCCTAGGGTGTCTAATGCAGGATCATCCTAAGTGCAAAAGAAATCTTACATCATATAAGAGGAATAAATCATATTTTTATTAATAAATATGACACACAATATAGGTGGACTTAATCAATGTGCATAGGGTGAGCAAACTCAGCACATGGATAGGGGCAAAGAGAATTCAAAATCTTCAAGCACCATGCAAGAATAAAAGAGTATGTGTCGCAGATCCTTCTTGTTCCACTAGGTTAACTAATGTTTTGTGGGCCTATTGAAAGGTTGTGTATATTCTATTTTAGTAAGTGTATATTACAATAATGATATATTTAGGAATTAATAGTTAATGTATGACCTACCTGACAAGTAGTTTGGATTTATATGACACTATTTTGTTGGAGCCTATAGTTTTTCCATATCCATATCAACATGATAACTATTCATCATTAACTAAATTTGATGGTAGTTATGTGGGAAAAGGATATAAATTCATGGACCTTGAATGATAGACTATAATTACATCTCACCTTGGAAATATCTATAAAAATAGAACCTTGAGACTCAATAGAGAGAATAAGAGGTTATAAAAATGAGAGGATGACCCATAAAATTGGGTTGATTCCAAAGGTAGCAAGAGAGAGATAAGTAACCAAGGTTAAATTTGGAAAAATATTTCCATAATCATAAATTGAGGAAATCTATTTAAATTAGTAAACATTCCCACAATCTAAATAGAAACAAGGGCTTAGGGATAAGTCACACTTTGAGATCTATTATTAACAATTTGAAAGGTCAAACAATTTGAAAATGAACTTGAAAGTTTTATTATATTTTTTTGTTACTTATTAACAACTAAAAAAAATATTAATTTAAAATTTTATTAATTTTATTAAACTTTATTAATTTTAAATTAAAAATTTTACTAATTTATTAATTTTATGGATAAAATTTTATTAATAATTTTCTTATTAATTAAAAGTTTATTAATTTATTAATTTTATTGATAAATTTGTATTCATATTTTTTTATTAATATTTTAATTATAAATTAATCATAATTTTAATAATTATAAAAATTCAAATAATTTTGATAATTATTAAAAACTAAAACTTTTAGGGTTGAATTCCCTCAACTAAGAGAGGTTAATTTTTATTTGTTTTGTTTAATTTTATTTTAATCTTTGGAGTTATATTTAATTTAAGTTTTTTTAAATTTCATGTCATATATAGGTTATCTCATTATTAAAAAGGGAGGTAGACACCTATCTAAAGTTGATAATAGCTACTTTTACATTTGATGCCTCTTGTGATAGTTATCTCTTTCCCTATTTAAGGAAGCATGATGATGAATCATAGTTGGTGATTCAAAACATCAAGTAAAAAATAATGGAATCATGTTTATAAAATATATAAATATGTTTATCAAATTATAGTTTCTCATATGGGAAATTTTGTCCAAAATTGGACTACATATTAAACTTTTTCCTAGGTTCATCAAGCCACTCTCCTAGACCATTCAGTAATTTTCTACCCCCATGACTAGTCTCTCTCTGGTCCTAAGTTGATGATGTAGTTCAATATCTTAGGAATTCTTGGTGTGGTGTGAGGAGATAATAAATTTAATTATGAGGTGGATGATCCAATGGTGTAAATATAATACAAACCCCATGACCCTACCTCATGTTAATTTAAAGCTTTTGAAACACTGTAAGCAAGTTTTAAGGTGAATTTGGAAATTTTGAGGAAAAGGCCTAGAAAAGGGTCTTGAATTGAAAGTGAAGGATCCAATAGTTTTCAAGGGTGTTAGATAATTTAGGTTTAGGAATTATTTTTTCACAAAGTCTCATAATTTCTATCAGGTCAAAAATGATGTCTAGAGAGGTTATTTTGCCCCAAAGACACCCAAAAGTGCATTAGATGACTTAAGGGTCTTCTAAATAGAAATTCTAAGTGAAAAAGTAACATTTTAGAGAATTAAAATTGTTTTTAATTCCTCCCATATCATTATTCCATTTTTTTACTATTTTTATATGTTCAAGACCATTTCAATTTATTTGGAGTGGACAAGAGAAGTTTAGGAACAAAAGGATGCATTTTGGAGCCTTTTAGAGATTTAGATGAATAGGTTTTTTGAAGGTTTTGATTAATTTATGGGATAATATATCATATTTATTCATTAATTTTGTCCCTAATATCCTCTCATACTCCTATAAAATCAAATTCAATCATAAGAACCAACAGAGGTAAGGAAAACCTATTAGATGTAAACTAGGCATGAAAGAGGTTTTATGCCATTAATGGAAGTCCAAAAACTTCATGATTTTTCCAAAAGGAATTAAAGGAAATTATATCATATAAAATCTTTAAAAAAATATATATTTCATAGTTAGGCTTTTAGTTTTTCATACTAATGAAAAACCATTTTGTGCAAACTTGGACAGCTTTAGGAAAGCCTCGAGTTTTCACTCAGTACTATTAGGAGAGAGATATTTGGGTCATAATATTTTTGGAAGTGATATTTAACCTAATTTAATTCCACTTTATTTCAATTTTTTTTGGTTTATCTCCCCATATTTATGAATAATGACTAACCATGCAGGGGTGTCTAGATGACCTATTCATCCAAGCAGGGTCCAGGTTTTCTTATTTTTCTTTGATTAATAAAATGGTGTGGAATAATTATTTTTAGTATGTATTATAAAATTATTTTAATTAAATTTCATGGTTGTTTAATTTCATAATTCATCTCTATGAGGAAGTTTTACTTGAAAGGAGAAGGTCTTAGCATACAGGTTACTTTGATAGATTCTATTGCAAATCTTATTTTCTCTTCATGATGGACATTATCAAAAGTTTCCAACCTTAAATAATTCATATATTATCATATAAATTCATATAACACATAGGTTTTATTTAAATAACCACCTTTGAGATATTGAGAGTCAAGATGTAGTGAAAGATATGATCCAAAATGACATTTTAAGTAAGTTTGTTGGGGTGTGAAAAGAAGTTTCAGGTTTGAAAATCCACATAACATATATTAGGAGATCCAAATACATTTTTATCATGTATTTAAATTATTTATAGGGTAAATATATTCATCCAAGCCCATGATCTCACCAAAAAGCAAGGGAGATCATCAAGATATTCACACTCAACACATGATCAGGTACAGTCCATACATTTTCCATACATAAGAGGATAGGTGTGAAGATAGCCAACAAGTTTTGATGATTCCTCTCATGTTTCTATAGGTTAATTATAGTTAAATTAAATTAGTTTATGTTTCTTTATAATTTAGAAAGTTAAGTGTCAACGAGTTGTTCTCAAATGTTGTCAATGAGCCAAATAAGCACTTACAATAGTTTCAAGCTTCATATCAAGATGCAAAGGATCTTGATTAATCATGTAAATCCACCTCAATTAGTTTTAATGATACCATTTAAGGAATATTCAATAGGTTAAGAAGGACTGATACCATCCTAGTGCAAACTTAGTTTTGGGAGGCAGGTTGAGAAAGATAAAATATCTTGGTTTCCTCTTGTTAGCATTAGTTAAGGTTATTTTGTGAAGATTAAGATAATTAAATTTTATTAGTTTATTCTCCACTCAGACACTCTAATAACCTAATTCAATAATTTTAATTAAAATTAGATTAAATAATGTGCATTGGAACTTTAAAACATGTTCAAGTCAAAGACTAGCCTCCTAACTCCTCCTCAGTTCATACAATGGTTAAAATCATCACCTATAGTTGAGTGTAGAATATGCTCTTGAGGATAGCTATGGAAAAGTGATCTTTTGATAATCAAGGTCTTGTTCTTAGGAGAAGATCAAGTAGTATAAGGGTTTCAAACTTAATGGTGGAAGCTTTAAGGTTGAGCAATTTCTAACTCTCTCAAATTCACCATTTGGACTATAATCATATTCAAGTCAAAATGTGCACCTACAACCATCTTTTTGGCTTAGACAATGGCATGAAGTGGAAGGATATCTAAGTTGTTATGAGGATGTTGAGTGGATTTATAATCATTAATATCTATGAGCTAACATTAATATTGACCTATCATCTATTAATAAATATGATAAAGCATTTTAAAACAAAGGACAAATCTCACACACAGTCATTTACCTTAGGAATGTCCACCTACAACCTTATTTAAAAGGACAAACTTATCTCCAAACATGAATAAGATTGAAGAATTTATATGATAGGGTCTACTATAGAATGGAAGATTCATGAGGATAGTGGAGTGTGATATTAATCAAGATCATGAAGAAGGTCACCAAATACATGCCTACATCAAAAACTCAGTATAAATTGCACCTATAGCCACCTTTTGGCTTGGACAGTGGTATGAGGTTGAAGATGGATTTAAAGTATATAAGGATGAGAAATGACTAATGGAGGTCAAGTAAAATGTGAGAGGAATCCTAGGACATTATCAATGCCATATTGGTATTCTCATACCATCATGACAAGGTAACATAAGACAAGCTCAGTCATACGAAGGACTATTTTAGCTAATACATACTTATTAACGGTCCAAATTTTCAAAATCTATTTAAAATAAATTGGATTATATCAAGATTAAATTGGACTGTATCGAGATTAAGTTGGATTTATAAAAAATAAATCACATCTATCCAATGTATTTGTGATAAGTCTAAATCATTTAAAATTATCATAAATAATTAGTAGTTGAAAAATATCATAAATAAATTAGACTTCATCAAGAATTACTTGGAATTATTACAAATAAATTATATCTATATTATATATTTGCAATAATTCCAAATTATGTGGCCATTCAAACTAGTTCATAGACCATGCATTTATAGATAATAAGACTTGGTGGTTTATTTCTTAAGGAAAAATAATTCATACATCAATCAAGCACTCGAGTGATATATGATTTAAAACACCTGGGATGATTAGGATCCCATATGTCATTAGTTGATCGGATCATGAACTATTTATTTAATCTAATGTAGGTGACATCCTCATAACCAAAAAAATTATTTCATATTTGTGTACATGCCATGTGTCTATCATGGGTGTTTTATTATTATATTATTAATACAATCTCCCACATAATTGACTTTCAATTAGATTGGTCATTCTTATGCATAGCTAATTCATCGATATTATACCACATGGCACAATATCAAGTGCTTGTACAAAGCATAATCTGAAAAATAAAAATCCAAATAACATTTTTCAATACGCAAATGTTGAAGAATAAATCTTGATGCGTAAGTGGGACATTCTAAGGAATAAACCTCGAATACCTTTTCGCATACATGGGAATGCCAAAGTGTATTTTTAAAAACATAAAATCCAAAGTGTAAATTCTCAGATGTAAAAATTACAAACACCATTTTTTTATGACCATTTTGAAGGATGCAAAATATGAAGTAATTTTAAAAAATTAAAAGACGAAGATGTTTTCATGATTCATAAAATGTGATCTAGATATTTGGAATATGCAAAAGTTGAAGACCATTTTGAATCTAAATTTTTTGAAGTGGATGTTCCAACATTCAAATGCTATTAAATAAATGCATAGTTATCAAAATACTGAATTATCATAGTATAAAATATAAAACTCAAATGCCGAAGTGTATTTTTTAAGACCCAAAATATGAAGTGTCACTAGAAATAAATATAAATAAATAAAACAATAAAAAATTATACATTCTCAAAAAATGCACTAAATTTTGAAAATAAACATTCATATTTCTCATTCCAAAATTAAAGAAACACCATTTAAAATTTCCAAATCTTTTTATCATTATTTTTGTTAGTGCCTAGTGGGAGGATGCATTCAAATAGTCTATTACAATGCCTTCCAAAAAATTAGTGAGAAAAAGTGTATGACCTCTCTAATTTTTATTTGGTTTCTAAGCATAGATGATACTATCTATGATTATGGATGGTAAATATGTGTTATTTGGGTGTGGCTTCCATTTTTTGTCCAAGCAACCTAAATAAGTTTCTACTTCTTCTACATCTTTTTTCCCTGCATGAACTGGGATGAACCAAGATACATTGACCGTTCATTATATATCCCCATTTTTTTTTAGTATCTCAATATTGCTTTTAGCTCTATCAACCCATACTATGTATTACACTCCTATATAATCATCAAGTCTAACAAATAACATATCTCTAAGTTTCACATTTTGAGCTTGATTAAATACATTTTTTGTTATTTTGCTTCTTTGACCAACATATGTATCTGTAGATGCCACTCCAAAATTAGGGGTTATATCATGATCAATTTGTGTATATCTATATGCATGGGTATTTTTTGATGATTTATATGCCAAAAAACTCCTGTGCACTCAACTTCAGAAGGGAACATGTCTTTTTTCATCATGTCATGGATGTTTTCGTTGTAATATGCTAGATCCTTTCACCTACTATTTATGATCAAACCAAATTCATTGAATTGTTGTACATACTTATTTAAGCTATATTTAATTTATTTTTCACTCTTTTTTATACTTATACTTGATTATTTTGCAATAATGGAATCTTAAGACATTTCTCTATTTTTCAAGTTTTGAAATATATTTTTGTCAGATTATATTCTAGAGAATTTGGCTCACCATTTTATATTATTCCCCATAATATAATTGGGGGTGAATAATTTCTATCTCTTATAGATTTTTTTCAATGCATAATGGGCTGACCTTGATTCATTAGTAAAATAAATTATTGACCTTTTGTCAATCCTACTATTTTATTTCTTCCCTTTAGTTGGTAACTATTAACATACTCTTTGAAATCCACTACCTCTTCAATCAAATATGGTGTGAATTTTCTTGTATTTTCACACATCCTATAAGTTTCCATCATCTCTAACACACTTCATACATATTTCCTCTTTATACATTCAAACATGTTTCCAAATGTGTCATCGATGTCCTCATGGGTATGTCCTATAGGGAGGAATATGACCTCGACATCAAGGAGAACACCTTTGTAGATAAGGAGAGATAAATATTTTAAAACATACATGTACAAAAAAACATGATTTTATGAATTTTTAAATGTAACATTATTTCCATATAAGGTTTAACATGTTTTATATGTAATTATGGATGAAATTACATGTTCTTATTTTCCCCACAATAGTTGTCTAGTTGAAGGCATAGCCTGGAAGGAAGTTTCTTGAAGGCACCAATTGATTGTGTTTCTTCTCTATATTTCTTGCATTTAGGGTAGTAATTATTAGACAAAAGTGTATCATACAATGGATATTTTGAATATCAAGGTTTATATAGTAAATATCCATAAGTATCTAGCATTGTTATTTCCATATCCCTGAAGAACTTGCTCAATAAGGTGATAGTATAGTTAGACCCTCCAAGAATGTATGGTAAAAAAATTCCCATATCTATCTGCACCATGACCATGTGTTATAATCCCTACCATTGAAAACTCTAATATTATTTTGGTAACTACTTTGGTTTTTATCTTTGTCTTCAACACAAATGTTTTTTGACATTCCACCTTGTCATGAATGACACTAAGGCATTCTTCAATGTATTTCTCTAACATTTGTTTATGTGTGTAATAAATTTGTCTTGAAAAAAGTATTTAATTTGAGTGCATCATGAATTCTTGATTGATACGCTCTTCCCAATCTCCAGAGTGACCCAGCGCATTTCTATTGAGTAAACAAGATGCATGTTTTGCACCTAGCAAATTCATCATAAATGATAATGGTCATATCATGAAAATTAGTTCTTTGTATGTTATTGAATTTTGGTTGGGATATTGACTCATATTATATATCTACGAGTCATACATTGATGTGATACCTCATAAATTATTGTGTGAAACATGTTGGAAGATGTTGAATGTTTTCTCATCAACCATTTATATCTACATGGCATGTTAGTTGTGGAGAAACATATGGAAAATCATCCACCAATTGGTCCAATAAATATTTAGTTTTCATTGTTCTTTTTTTGTATTTTTTCAAAATCTCCCTACATGGAATGCATTTCATTCCCCATTTTTGTGATAATTTTGAATGTCAAAAATCTACTTATCTTCAATCCATATATTTTAAGCAAAGCTTCCAAACAGGTCTTTACACCCTGAAAATCAATGCTAGTTTTGTTTTTATTTTTCTTAAACAAACTGATAGAAAGGGCATCCAAGACATTTTGCCTCTTATCTATTATGGTGGAATTAATCAAATTCATCTTTGTATATTTTAAAATCTCAAATGACAATCCTAATTGAAAACATTTTTTGGTGCAACATTTATCTACATACATGGTTGAAATCTCACTATCTATGCTTTTATCAAACTCCACTTGGTTGATTGAAGTGTTTGGATGATTTATTTTTCAACCCAAGTATTTGTAGGCATGAGTTAAAAAATTTATATGCCTTTACACTAGGAATTTTAGGCAAGGAGTGACTTCATTATCCACTACTTCCCAAATGTTTCCAATTTCTTTCTCCTTTGGTGTCATGTATGGTAAATTGATTGCCTTAAAAGTCTCAGTGTCCACTATTTTTTTGGATGGATATCTAGTGGTATACATTTCAATTACCTCTATAATTCAAGTCTCATAATTTTGTATAACTCACCTTATGTAAAATTCCAATTCATTTTATAACATTGGGATAGGAATGTAACCAAAATCTCCTCTGATTTTGCAAATTCAACATAACAAAAAGCAATGTTTTCATCATTTTTAAGAGTTTTACATTTGTGCAAAAAATTTACCATTTTCCTAAGTAAAATTTTTTTTAGGCTTTGGAATGTGGTAAGATCATTGATATATCAAAAAAATGAATCCAAGAAAGGGTTTTCCTGTTGCAATAGTTATATATGCAAAACTAAACTCAAATTATTTTGTCTTTGTTCCATGTCATTATTTATATAAAACATGTTTATCACTTGTTGCATCATTATTTTGATCTATATAGTAAAACTGTCGACTACATCCCCTAAATTATCCACAAAAGTTGAAGTAAATAGAAGTGGTAGAGTCGAATAAAAATCTTTAGTCACATTAGCACTTACACATTCAATATGTATTTCCTCATTGTGGCATGTGTAAGTGAGATGGGTTCTAGAGATTCAACATCTAGACCTACCACTTTGTGTATTATTCCTTCACCAATGACCTTACCATTATTTATGATAGAAACATAGTCTTAACAATGGAAAGCTATTGATGTATGATTTTTTAGCCTAGACATTTGCAAAAGACATGAGAAGAGTTTTTAATCAATTTTTTTAGAAAATCAATCCAGTTTATACCTATATGTAGGATATAAAGCTATATTTATACCAAAACATAAGCATAGAGATATGTTAAAACCTAAAAATATTAAAAAATTAATGTAGAACATTTTTTTAATGACACCGTTTATGTCAATCCAAAAAAATAAGAGCTTTTAATATCATATATTGCATACTTGAATTCTTGATTCATCTTGCTTCAAAGGTATCTCCTAGGAGATACATTTCAAACATGCATCAGAGTGGAATAGATGTGTAGATAAAAATAGCTACTTAAGTGAATATTCAAACAATTATTTTATTACAATACAAAATGATAAAGAGAAATGGGGGTTTTGACAAAAATTATGGAAAAATATTAATGTCTTATATTAAGGGATCCTATATTTGATTTGAACTTCTATTGTGGACCTAAAAGTGTGAAGGTATTTCTTAGGATATACCTTTCAAACATGGTTATGGGTACCCTTGAAGGTTTGAAGGGCTTTGTAATACCTTTAAGGGTACCTAAGACATTAATCTTAAGACTTCATTTTTAAATAGTCAAGGTGTTACGCCCCTAACCTATCACATGTATAAGGATAGTATTAGCCAAATTGTGGCTTACTTATCCCTCTTTGAAATTATATTGTGGCCGAATTGTGGCTGACTTGTGGCTTTCTTTATATTATTAGGTCGGCCTATGGAGTAACCATGGCCTAGTTAGACTATATATAGGAGGTAGTGGGTAATCATTTATCATCATATTGTGAATTCTGCTCTTATTGAAGCTTGTGGAGGTTGCCCCCTCAAAGTGGCTTATCTATTATCAGATATTTGGATATATTTCAGTCATATTTGGATATAATTCTGCTGTTATACTTAATTCTTGAAGTAATTTCATTACAAGTGGTATCAGAGCTGCGATTTGGGCAATCTTGTGGGTGAAACACTAATTTTGAGAAATAAAAAAATAGTTGCAAATTTCACTGAAAGTTTTTTACTAAAGGTGATAAATCATCACATTAAGTTTCCATTAAAATTTTAGATCATTTGGCACTATTTTTAAAAAGTTATCGCTATTTTATGTTTTTTCATAAAATTGCTCTATTGTGCACAATTCAAAGAATTTTTTTGAGTTGTTTACATTTTTGGAAAGATTATAAAAATTTGGCCCTGGTTTTTTCTTTGTATATTTTGAATTGAGGCTGACATAATTCCAAAATCACTTTGTCAAAGTTGGGTCAAAAGTGTCAATAAGGGTCGACATCGTAAAACCCTTTTATGGCAAGTCCACAAACTCGGGGCCAAGGAAAGGGAGCTGAAACTCCAAGAAAAACTCCTAACAAGGATGAGATGGAGTCAGAAGGGAGGTGTGATATACCCTTTGTACCAGAGTTTTTTGACATAGATCACAAAGTGAGCCAGCTTGACTATAGTGTGCAAGGCATTCAGAGTGAGGTGCAAGACATACAATCTAATATGCAATCCATACAAGATAGTTTGGGATATATCATGACAGCTTTGAATAGTAATCAATCAAATCATCAAGCTAACTCTATTTCACAAACCCACCAGGGTGGTTCTTTTAACCAGTCTACTTCAAATCCAACTCCATGGCCACAGAAGAACCTATTACCAAAAGTGGATATGCACAAATTCAATGGAAAAGATCCACTCAATTGGCTCAACCAAATGGAGAGTTTTTTTGACCTACATCAGATTCCAAGTGGATAAAAGGTCACCATGGCATCCTTGTATCTTGAACCTGATCAATTCATTTGGTATCGATGGTTGTGTGATCAAAAGAAAAAGATGGATCTCAATGTCACTTGGTCAATTTTTCAAGAGCAACTACAATTACACTATGGCAATAGTGTGATAGATAATTACTTCAGCCAACTAGAAAAATTGTGACAAACTTGCTCCGTCAAGGATTATATTCATCATTTTCAAAACCTATCCTTATGTGTGGAGACAATTTATGATGCAAACTTGAATGACCTATTTTTGGGTGGACTCAAGGACCACATTCAACATGAGGTACGCATGTTTAATCCACTTAATATTTTTGAATCTATTATCCTAGCATGTAGATCTGAGGAAAAATTCATAGCCAATAAGAAGCAGCCATTCACTCACTTCAAAGATCGTAGCATATCATCATCAACATTTCCTCCACCTACTAGATTGACCCCTCAGCAAATTGAAGAAAAGCATGCAAAAGGATTATGTTTTGGTTGTGATAGAAAGTGGAGTAAAGGACATAGATGTGCTGAGAAGAAGTTATTCTACATTGAGGGACAAAATGAAGATGAAGAAGCAGATGATGCCTCCAATGATGATGAGGAAGATATAGAGGAGGTACCTGAAGATTCCCACCCTATAATCTCTTGTCATGCACTTGCAGGTATTACCACTCCACAAACTCTTAAGGTGGTGGGTTTCCTCAAGAAACAGAAGGTGACAGTGTTGATTGATTCAGGGAGCACACATAACTTTATAAACCATAAGTTGGCCACTCGATTGAACTGTTTCATCTACCCAGCACCAGAATTTCAAGTCATTATTACAGATGGTGGCACAATTAATTGTTCAATAAAATGCCATAGTATTAAGCTTACTATGGGTGGGTACAATCTTGACTCTCCTATATTTTCTATTCCCATGGGTAACACAGACATTGTTTTGGGAGTCCAATGGCTCACAACCTTAGGTACCATTGAGATGAACTTCCAAGAACTATTCATGCACTTTCATTCTGAAGGTAAGAAAATTAAATTACATGGATTACATGCAAAATCTCCACAATTGGTTAGTTCACATCAAATGACCAAGATGCTAAAAAAGGGGGTAGGGGGAGTTATTGCACGATTATGCTCTATAGAAATTCAACCCCCAAAGGTATCTACACATCCTGATCTATAAATAATTCTTGAAGACCACTCATCTATTTTTGGGGCCATGCCAAAAGGACTACCACCAAAAAGAGAACATAATCATTCCATTCAACTAATTCTAGGTAGTCAACCACCAAATATTAGACCATATAGATATCCATATGCACAAAAGAGTGAAATTGAAAAGATGGTCCATGAGATGCTGGAGGCAGGGATCATCAAGCAGAGCCAAAGTTCATATTCATCACCAGTGGTCATGGTGCAGAAGAAGCATGACACATGGAGGATGTGCCTTGATTATAGGGAACTGAAACAGTACACCATCAAAGATAAGTTTCTTATTCCAATAATTGATGATTTACTTAATGAGTTACATGGTGCTAATTATTTCACAAAATTGGATCTTCGCTCGGGGTACCATTAAATTAGAATCAAGGATGAAGATGTTCATAGAACTACTTTTAGAACACATGAGGGCCATTATGAGTTTTTGGTAATGCCCTTTGGTCTTACAAATGCACCATATACTTTTTAGAGCAGGCCTTTTTTAAGGAAGTTTGTGCTAGTTTTCTTTGATGACATATTGATTTATAGTCAGACATGGGAAGCACATCTACAACATGTGAAACAGGGATTGATAGTTTTGGAGAAGCACCAACTTTATGCAAAGCCATCTAAATGTGCTTTTGGAGTATAGGAGGTAGAGTACCTTAGTCACATTGTTTCCCATGAAGGGGTCAAAGTTGATCCTCAGAAGATCAAAGCAATAATGGAATGGCCCATACCAAAAACTCTCAAAAACCTTCGAGGTTTTCTTGGACTAACAGGTTACTATAGAATATTTGTGAAAGGTTATGGCAGCATAGCAGCTCCACTCACTACATTGCTAAATAAGGATGCTTTCCATTGGAATGATGATGCCACCAAAGCATTTGAGAAACTAAAAGTAGCTATGTGTACCACTCCAGTTTTGGCTACTCCAGACTTCTCACAAACATTCATTATTGAATGTGATGTTTTTGGGTCTGGATTGAGGGCAGCACTAATGCAGGAAGGAAGACCCAATGCATTTGAAAGTCATCAATTAAAAGGTAAGAATCTAAAAAAACCTATCTATGAGAAAGAAATGATGGCTATTCTTCATGTAGTTAAACAATGGAGGCCTTATCTAATGGGTAGACACTTTAAGGTGAAAACAGATCATGATAGTCTCAAATAATTTTTGGAGCAAAGATTATCATCTGAGGAACAACAAAAATGGGTAACCAAAATGTTGGGTTATGATTTTGAAATCATCTACAAGAAGGGTAAAGATAATGTAGTAGCAGATGCACTATCTAGACGGGATGCATCCACAGAAGCATTACTTGGTGCAATGTCCATATTGCAAGCAGATTGGGTGGATGAAGCTAGGTTAGAATGGGAGTAAGACAAGGATACGCAAGTTCTGATTCAGAATCTCTAGCAAGGTAATTTATCCTCTGACAAATTTGAATGGAAAGGTAATGTCCTATGGTATAAGGGTAGGTTATACTTGTGCAAAACTTCAGAGCTTAAGCATAAGATTCTTACTGAGTTGCATGCATCTCCACTTGGGGGACACTCAAGGTTCTTGAAAACTTATCATAGAATTAAGAAAGAATTATTTTGGGAAGGACTCAAGGGAGATGTACAAAATTTTGTGGAAGAATGCATGATATGCCAATAGAATAAAGGTGAAACAGTTAAGACCCCAGGGTTGTTACAACCATTAGCAATTCTTAGTCAAAGGTGGGAGGAGGTTTCCATGGATTTCATCACTGGGTTGCCTTGTTCTGAAGGTAATAATGTTATTTTGGTCATTGTGAATAGGCTTACAAAATATTCCCATTTTTGTGCTCTCTCACACCCATTTTCAGCAAGTACCATTGCAGCTATTTTTATGGAAGTAGTTCTCAAATTACATGGAACCCCAAAAATAATTGTAAGTGATCATGATCTTATTTTCACTAGTAATTTCTGGACTGAACTATTTTCTTGTTTGGGTACTCAGCTAGCTCATAACTCATCTTACCACCCCCAATCTGATGGACAAACTAAAGTGGTTAACAAATGTTTAGAGGGGTATCTCTATTGTTTTGTATTAGATAAACAAGAACATTGGGTTAAATGTCTACCACTTGTAGAATGGTGGTATAACACATCTTTCCATACCTCTTCTAAAATGTCTCCATTTCTAGCACTATATGGTTACCATCCACCTTCCATCACTTCTTCATTAAAGGTGCACACCAAGGTTCGTGATGTGGAAGAGCACATTCAACATCAACAAGAGGTTTTGGCTAGTTTGAGAGAAAATTTAGACTTGGCACAAAATAAGATGAAGCAACAAGTAGATCAACACCGGAGTGAGCAAAATTTTGAGGTGGGTGACTGGGTATTTGTTCATTTGTAACCTTACAAGTAGATGTCCTTAAAGCAATAGAAAAAGGACAACAAACTTGCTCCAAAGTATTATGGCCCTTATCAGGTTCTACAAAAAATTGGAAGTGTGGCTTACAAGCTTGAGTTACCTCATATATCTCACATACACCCAGTATTTCATGTTTCTTGTTTGAAGAAGGTCATTGGATAGAAAGTTTCTACCCAGATAGAGCTCCCAGAACTAGATGAAGAAGGACGAGTCATTTTGGAACCAGAGAAGATCCTCCAAACACGTACTAAGAGGTTGAGAACCAGAGAAATTAAGGAATATTTAATCAAGTGGAAAAACCAAAGTAGTGAAGATGCAACTTGGGAAGGTGAAGAATTTCTACAACAACATCCACAGTTGTTCAATGTTGAGGACAATGTTGGTTTGAAGGGGAAGGGCATGCTATGCCCCTAACCTATCACATGTATAAGGATAGTATTAGCCGACTTGTGGCTTACTTATCCCTCTTTGACATTATATTGTGGCTGACTTGTGGCTTTCTTTAGATTATTAGGTCGGCCTATGGAGTAACCATGGCATATTTAGACTATATATAGGAGGTAGTGGGTAATCATTTATCATCATATTGTAAATTCTGATCTTATTAAAGCTTGTAGAGGTTGCCCCCTCGAAGTGGCTTATCTATTATCAGATATTTGGATATATTTTAGTCATATTTGGATATAATTCTACTATTATACTTAATTCTTGAAGTAATTTCATTACACAAGGACATGTGGCAGACACCCATAAACCTACAACATTTAAACATGAATCCCCTAATACAATTATTTTGCCTTATGAACCTACCCTTTGGCCTTTCTAAAATGATCACTTTTATCCCAAATCCCTTTAACTAACTAACTTACCCTTCATCCTTTTTGTTGTGGCCTTGTTGTCCTGATAGAATTGCCCTTCACCCTTTTCTAATTTCCCTTCAGCTTTTTGAAATGGCCCTTTCCCACCCTAAATTTGATAATTTTGTCATAGACCATTCTATCCTATGAAATAGACCCTTCAGCTATTTTTTTCCATGAAGTAGACCTTTAGGATAATGAGCATGGCTCTTTTCCCTGCAAAACCTACCCTTTTTCCTTTTAAAATTACCATTCAACCTTTTTGGAAAGAACCTTCAGGATTTATGTCATCACCACTTTACCCTTAGGAACTTTTATCCTAGGCCCTTTTCCCTCCAGGACTTATCCTTCAAGACATTATCCTAGGCCTTTATCCTATGAAGTAGACCCTTTGGTACTTTTTTCATGGGCACTTTTTCCTATGAAGTAGATCCTTCAAAATATTACCTGATGAAAATGACCCTTTGAACTTTTGTAAGTGACCCTTTGGGATAAGTTCCTCGAACATTTTACCCAAAACAATTTTCTTGATGATATTACCAAATGGTGGGATTTTTGTTGTGGGTCTTTTGTAAAAGATAGATCCCTAACATAAACCCAAATACCTAATTGCCAAGAAAAATATTATCCCTTTACCATACTTAGCCAAAATAAAGTTAAAGTGTATTCTAATGATATATACTAAATACCCCCACAAACTTAAACTAACAAAGTTTGAATTATATAAGAATATAAAATCAAGGTGAACATTGGGCATTTTTGTCGCACAAATTGTTATTTAGTGCAAAATCCTATATATGTGATACTCAACCATTGGAAGGCTTAATTTATTTAAAAAAAACTTGTATACAAAGTCTCCTACTATCCTATAATGACAAAGATCCCTATCTACTATCTCAGATAGCATTGTGAGTAAAATAGCGATTAAGTTAGAGCAAAGTGGATCATATAGCATACATAGCACCTAAAAGGAAACTAAAAATAGTAGAGTGTATATTATAACAGAATTTTCATCCAAGATATGCAAGGGACTAAATCCACCATCACCATACTCAATCAAGGACTCTATAGAGTTCACAAATATAATGTGTGATGCCATCATATTCAAGAATAGGTACACCAACTATTTAGATATATGGGATGTAGTGAATTTGATAGACATATTTTAATTGGAGGATAAGAAGACACTCACTAATAGGTTATTTCTCAAAGAATTTTTGTTTTCTAAATGCCAAAGGCTACATTTTACTATCACCAAGCTAGAGGTAATGCCATACATCGACCTCCTACAGGATGTGTTCTTCTCAAGAAAGATATCATAGGATGCCTTCCCCCATTATTATAGTAATAACATAGTGGTCACATGCATTTTAGGATCTCATTTCCAAAGATACCTATCTTTTAACATACTTAATGCACACTATGACAATCATACATAACTACAGTTTAGCATAAAGAGCTCAAATGAGAAGGCATTATCTTCATGGTTACACCCAGGCTAGAATATTATATAGAAAGGGAAGAAGCTAAAGGGGACTATTTCCATAGACAAGTTCAGAATGGGGATTCACATCGACATTGCTCTATTGAATCAACTCTATGGTATATTGAGTATTCATTTTATCAATTTAGATTGGGTGTCATTGCTTTACATGATGCTCACCCATGATGTTGCATATGCTATAAGAGAGATAATCAGCTTCCACCTAATGGAGTAAATTATTCACAAAGACAATTATCTCACACCTTTGGTAAATTTATAAATGATGTCATATTTTCTAGATTTTATTATAGGAACCTATTATAGAGAGCTCAAGGAATTATGGATCCTAGTCATGAACTACATAAAGAATAGAATTTATGATCATTACCAGTTTATGCACATATATACTTATACCAAGAACATGGTGAAGATAGCTAAAAATGTCTATCCATAGGTTTGGAAATCCATTCATGGCTCACCCATGCCCAAAATTGAACAAAATATCATAAAACCCTAGAAGATAAAGGGGATTATTTCCTCTATCCAAACTTCATAGTTATAATAATTTAAGGAAATAAGGTTAATCCTTTGTGTCTCCAAAAATACATCACAGATAAGTTGGTAAAGTAAGATATTGATTTCTAACTATGGTGGAGTATTGAAGATGACCTATTTAGGAAAAATAAGGCTTTATTCTTTGGTCATTTTATAACAATTAGAATAATGGTTTACATAATGAGGAATCATATAGGAGAACTGGGAAGCAAGTGAAAGAGTTATCCTTTCCCCATGATTCCACATAAATATTGGGATTTGTGTGGGCTTATTTAGAAACACATATAGGTATTTCACATCCCCTATAGCCATGTTTCATATTCATATTATTTTGTGTTTTTTAACGTAAAGGATCATGCAAACATTTTAGAAAGAGTAAGGATTATTGGACTTCAATAATATCATTTAAGAATAAATTAAGATGATCCTTTAGTCACAATAATGGAATTGGATAACAAGAAGGCTCTATACAAAGTATGGGAGCTTTCTGACTTCTAGAGAGAACATTCGAAGGAGTAATCCAAGGACTAGGTAGGTTCCTCATCTCAAGCCCTCCCTTTGAAATTGAAGTTGAAGACTATGAAGAAAGAGCCTGGGTTGTCTAAACCCAAAAGTAGGGGAATATAGGTAAGGGACCCCATTATTTTGGAGTATTGAAGATGACCTATCCATGAAGAATAAGGATTTGTTCTTTGGTTATTTTATAATAATTAGAATAATGGTTTACACAATACGAAATCATTTAGGAGAATGGGGTAGCAAGTGAAAGAGTTATCCTTTGCCCATGCTTCCACATAGATATTAGTATTTTCATGGGCTTATTTAGAAGCACATATAGGTTTTAACATCCCCTACATCCATATTCCCTATAAATATGATTTTTTGTTTCTTAATTTAAAGGATGATGTGGACATGTTGGAAAGAGTAAGGATTGTTGGACTTCAAAAAGATCATTTAAGAATGATCTAAGATGATCCTTTAGTCACAATAATGGAATTAGACAACAAGAAAGCTCTATATAAAGGATGGGAGCATTCTGAATTCTAAAGAGGATAGTCTAAGGAGTAATCCAAGGAATAGATAGGTCCCTCATCTCAAGCCCTCCCTTTAAAATTAAATATGAAGAATATGAAGAAAGAGCCTGAGTTTTTTGAACACAAAATAAGTAGGGTAATATAGGAAGGGGACCCCACCATTTTAGATTTTTATGAGGAAGAAAGAATACAACAATAACCAATTACCATCACCATTTAAGTGACTAATGATATGCCCTAGACATAGATTACCACATCTATTGGGATAACAATACAAGAGGTAATTGTATCAACTTAACAAGGCTCTCCTACATAGTTGAAGACCCCTCATGTTTATATGAGGAAGCCTAAGACTCCAATAGGGATTCCCATAATTGAATCATCACAAGGCTTGCCTACTACACCTTCACATTCAAAACTAATAGAGGGATAGGTTGTGATAATTAAAGACATTGAGGATTACTCTAATGAAGAAGTTTATCTAGAAATAGCTAAGGCCATGAGCCTTTAAGTAGATCATATAGCACCAAGTTCCTCAATTACTCAGCCTTTCATGAGTATTCCTTTATCTTTTTTATCAATTTTTGAACATGTTTCTATTTATTCTATGTTGAGGACACCCCAAGTAGAAGTTCCTACTTCCACCTTTGTTGATCCCTTCAGCCTTACCACATTCACTTAGTTCACTCTTATCACCCCTGAGGTAGAAAAATATGTTATGGCCACCACCATGTCCATTCCATAGTCCATTTCCATCCCACTCACCATACCTACATCCTTTATCCATTTTGGCACCTCCACCATTAGATACTTAAAGAAGAAGGTGTCTATAAATTTAAAAACTACATTAGCCACTCCAAAATTTCATGTCTAATCCACTCAAATTTCCCCTCCCATACCATCCACCTCCTCTATAGAGGAAACCAATGTGATAAGTTATATTAAGGTGAGGAATCCCAAGCCTTAATTGATTACATTCCATCCACTCCCTCAATTTGGAAGAGTGGATTGGTCCAAGATTATTTGGCCTTCCCTACCTAATGTCATTATCAAAGATGAGAATAAACAATAGGTTCAGGAGGAGGTAGAGAAAGAGGTTTTAGTTACAACCTCTATTGATCCCTTCACCCCTACCACATTTACTTAGTTCCCTCTTATCACCCTTGAGGTGGAAAAAGATATTATGGCCACCAACATGGCCATTCCATAGTCCACTTCCATCCATCTCACCATACCTACATCCTTTATCCTTTTTGGCACCTACACCATCAGAGACTTAAAGAAGAAGCTGTTTATAAAGGTACAAACTACATTATCCACTCTAAAATTTCATGTCTAATCCACTCAAATTTCCATTCCCATACCATCCACCACCTCTATAGATGAAAACATTGTGATAAGTTCTATCAAGGGAAGGAATCCCAAACCTTAATTGATTACAGTCCATCTACTCCCTCAATTTGGAATAGTGGATTGGTCCAAGATTATTTGGCCTTCCCTACTTAATGTCATTATCAAGGTTGAGAAGAAAGAGTAGGTTCAAGAGGAGGTAGAGAAAGATTTTTTAGTTACAACCTCAGATGCATCTCAATTGGATATTCCTCCATGGGTGATGGACTTGAGAAGCAAGGCAACCCAAATGCCTAGCTTCAAGATCACCAAGCTTCCCTCTGTCTTCGCTCTATTTAACCCCCCATCTTGTAGTATACAAAGAGTAAATAAGAGGAATTTGGAGAATGACAAGGTCACAAAAATAATTCTAGAGGAAAGACACAAAGTATTATCCCTCACTAAGAGGCAAAATAGACATCTTGAATAGTCTCTTTACATTGAAAAATTTATAGACCTAGCCCAAGCCCATAAGGATGCTATAGTAGCTATCTATGAGGAAACAAAGATGGCTTGATAGGAACTTGAAGTTGAAGTTGAGGAACTTGAGGCTAAGGTGGAATAATTAAGGGAAAAATCAAAGACTATGTTGTAGGTACAAAAGATGAGGTGCAATAAGTAGCTTCCCAATGCTATAACTCTTTGGAGGCAATAGAATTCATGAGGCCAAAATGGCCCTTCATGTAAATAATGCCAACTAATTATATAATTAATTAAGAGAAGACAACACTAATTTTAAAATTTTATTTGCATACACATGCAACTCTTTATACATTCATCTAGATTTAATGACAAAACTAGAGGCATTCAATGCCTTGAACTTGGTTGTTATAAGACAGGAGGAAGCACGAGAATGGTTACAAGAAGTTTGGGGTTTTAATCCTAAAAGATTAGGTACATGAGGCCCAAATCCTCTATATTTTGTATGATTTGAAGATGTCAAAAGTGAAGGACACCACTAAAAAATTGATCAGTAGGATCAATTTTGATAAACTCATTCAAGAAATGGTGAATGAGTTCAAGCAAAGATTGCAAGGCTTAACACTAGAAAAGATAAAATCAGAGTTAAGTGTGGCTAGAAAACAATTCACAGAGGTTAATATTTTTAATAATGAGTTTCATATGACTAAGGAAGAGCATTCAAGACTCCTCAAACAAGTTAAGAGGATACATCAACCATGGCTACTAAACTTAAACATCATATGGTAACAACATGATGTGGCATATAAAGTTTATCAAAAGAATGAGGCCAAGAAGAAGTGAAATTCTAGTGGTGCATCAACATCATCATCTTCTGCAACTAACACCTCAACTTCCACACCTACCAAAGTATATATAATTATCTAGATGACTCAACCTTTATAGGCTAATATTTTATGAATGTAAAATTTTGTAGATGGTTGATGTAGTCCTAGTTTTATTGTAGTTCAGACTTTTCATTATAAAGTTGACTTTATATTTTGTACACATGCACATGTTGCATAGTTTTGAAAAGGTCAACTTATCTAATTGATAACTATAGTATTACTCTTATATGATTTTGACCATACTTAGAAATACATGTTCTCATTATCACATGTAATGACCTTCCATGAACTTGGAGGATGAGGTGACCTCTTCCCCAAATATATTTAAACAATTATAATCCAACATGGATTTTTATGAGAGAATTTTTTAATATAGGATCATCATCAATTTTGATCGTCAATGAAGTGTTTGAGTATTTTCTTTCCAATTTATGTACAAGTAGTTATTACTTTTTTGGTTGTATGTTTCAATAATCTTTATTGTGCAATAGTTGTGAATAGATTCTTAATTGTCTTGATTGATGTACTGATCTGTAGATTTATAAAATTTATTGAAATATTGGTAAATATATTGATTAGTATTATTAAATTCAAATTAATTCATATTTTTTAATGTGTACTAGTGTTTTCTTTGATGTAGTTTTCTATGTGTGTGTTATAGCTACCTCAAATAATTCACTAGCCTGAGCCATAATCTCCTGTGTAAGAGTGTGAAATAACTACCCTAAAAGGAATAGCCTTTATCTGAGACTTGTGAATTTTCTTAACCCCTATGAATTATTAGGGTTGTTAGCCCTTGAGTTTCATCCCCTATGATTGGAATTTTTTTTGAAAATATCTCCTATGGGATTACCTTGAAGGGCCTTGTTGTACTTTCAAAGGGTCTCCTCATAGATACATTGAACATGCACACAATTAGAATTGTATTTCTAGGTACTTCCTAAGAGATACCTTGAACATAAACATGAATGGAATTTTTGTTTCAAGGTATCTCTTAAGACATATAATGAACATGCACATGATTGAAATTTTCTTACGAGATATCTCATAGGAGATACCTTGAACATGCACACAATTGGAATATTCTTTAAAGGTATCTCTTAGGAGATACCTTGAAGTACCTTAAAATACCTTCCATTTTGATTGAAAATGTCCTTGTAAAGGATTTTATTTAACCATGATAACTTTTTATTTGGTAAGAACACTGATGCACACTATTGGAATTTTCTTTTGAGATATCTTCAAGGAGATACCTTGAATATGCACATGATTGGAATTTTATTTTGAGGTATCTCCTAGGAGATACCTTGAAGGGCCTTGGAATACCCTTGGTAAATTTTCAAACATTTTTATCATTTTTATCGATAGGCTAAAATGGATCAACCCCCTATAGTCAAAATCTTGTATAGGGTCTGTAAATTAACCTCCAAGATTTTAAAATTTAGCTCTTCGTTTAAAGTTGGGGGTGAATAGGGGAGATAAAGATATAAATAAAAATAAACATAAAATTAACTAATGTAATGCAACAATATATTTAAAATTCTTAAATTATAATTGCATAAAATATATCAAACCCTTAAACACTACAGACCATAAAATAGAATAAAACATAAATTAAGATATATAATGAAAGCAAAGATTGATACTATAGAGTAGAGTAAAAGAGATGATAGATAGATAAAATTTCCCATGCAAATTAACATATAATATCACATCCTTTTAATTTTTAAATTGAAAAACTAATATAGAAGGCTTTGAGGGCACATACAAAATGTCCAGTCACACCTATGAGGGGTACCTATTAAGGTTGAAGAATGGAAAAATACTAACTGATATTACTCTTATTCTATTATAAATAGTGGTATGAAAAAGAGATATATTAAATAAAAATTGTAACCAACCCTTTAAAAAATGAAATCACCTATAATATATATTCAAGATGGCCTCTTAGGAGGATGACACCTAGAAATATTAGCACTCATGCTAATGATGACATTGTTAAAATTGAAAGAGGAACTAAAGCTCATGAGTGTAGTTAGACTCTATATCCTAGATATTTCATGGCCACTCTATCTTTTTAAGTCTATGATTCTTAGGAGGGATGTGGTGATACCAAGTGGATAGGCTTGTCTTTAATCAACTGATGGGTCTCCTATAATTTTCTCTAGTTAATGACACTACTGTAAATCCTAACAAACCAAAATTACTCTTAGATAAGTGTGGGGGTGATTAATTTTGAGTAGTCTCTTCCCAAATTAATTTTGGTACTTATTTTGGAAAGGCTAATCATAGGGGTGACACATGTTGAAACTGTGTTCACCAAGTAAACTACTCAGTGGGCCCTATTTATTTACCAGGTGGACAATAACACTGCTTGGAGGTCTGACCTAAAAGGAAATGGATTTGATGAGAGTGGGACTACTAAATATTAGTTGGGTGCTATACTAGAATGAAAAATATACTTCTAGAGCTAGATGAGAATTAGTTTTCCATGTGGAAGAAGTGGATGTAGGTTGATACTTAGGTAAACATTCAAAAAGGGGCCCTAAAAAAAAGGGAGGCCAAAAGGAAAGCCACCAAAAGGTGTTGAGGAGCTACTAGCTATATTTAGTGAGTCTAAAATAAAAGATGAAATATTCCAAAATAAAAAAAATGTGTATTTTGATCCATGGTCTTGACAACTCACAGGGGCATCCACTTGTAGATGAGAGAACCAAAACTCTAGTACACAAACTAGTCGATGCAAAATTTCAAAATAGGAGGAAGGCTTGAGAGCCTAAAATTTTTGAAGATCCACCTATAAAGGCATCCATTATTCCTCCATATGTTGGGTCTTCTTTATAATATCCTTAAAGGCTCTATCTAGATCAATAATCTCCTTGAAAGAGATGTTTCCTAAACCCTAAACAACTGCCAACATTTGAAATTCAAGTTGGGTGAGTGGATACAATATCTTCTCCACATTGGATACATTAGGTTACTAACCAAGAGCCACAAAAATGGTATGGTCCTTCTAATTTTATACCAATAGTGGTTTGATCTGGCCTTCAGTGAGGATGTTATTATCTTACAAGAAAGGGGAGGGGAGTCTTAGTTGGACTAGTTGTTCAATGTTCCCCTACCTCTCTTGGATCACATAATCTAAGTTATTTAGGAATGCTTTGATCTTTTTGGTTGCCTTGTTGTATCCTATAAACTCATGTAATTTTTTCACCACTTGCCTTTGTTTAGCCACCCTCACTAATTATAGTGTTCCATCTGAAGCATTGTAAACCTTTTGGATGAGTAGCTATGAATTTGGGACTTTGGAAGCTATGAAGGTAATGACTTGATCAATAGATGTGCTCACATATGAGCTCAGATTCTATGAGTCTATGATGAATTTGAGGGATAGATTTAGGTCTATGGTCATGGACTTGATCCTCTCCCAGTAATATTTATATAGTTGTTAGACCATAAGAAGGATCTTCATGTCTACTAGGATGGGCCTTTCATTATTCACAATATTTTTCCCACTAGTGCATGTTGATTGAAATGTTTCGATGGCCAATTTATTCCTATTCATTACAATGGTATTCATTTACAACTATATTTTTTATACTTAAGCCTTTATTATTTTTTCCAATAAGGCTTATGTTATTTGTTTAGTTTAGGATCTCTTATTTTAAATAAATCACTACACTAGTTCCATGCCCTTTTTGTGGTTTTATATTGACCATTTGTAATTTTATTCTTATAATATCATGAAGGACCATGAAGAAATATTAGTGTAAGGTATGGTTTTTACATGTATTAAGTACCAGGATATGGTCTATAGGGATACATGTAAATTCAAAGGTGCACAAGTGAAGTTTTATAAGGACAAAGGGTAAGCAAGATGTGGTGCATAGCCATAAGCTTGCTAAGGTAAAGAATTATTCCCACTTTTGGTATGAATATTCAAATTTATTTACAACTATCATTCACTTCAAGAAAATCACAAGAAGTTACGTGTAACTAATACGAGGAGATATCGGTAATGGTAAGTGTGCCAACATCACATCATGGTAAAATCATTAGTCACATTTATTGAGTGAAGTGATGGTCAAATAATAATGGTAATAAATGTGAGTTACCCCCTAAAACCTATAAAAAATATAGAATTCTCATTTCACCTTTTACTATTATTGTGATTGAGTTGTTGCAAAAATGAATTCAACACATCTAGTCAAGTACAAAGTGTTGTTTTATAGTTTTTTTCTTGATTTTGAAGTGTATTTTAGCCAAAATGAGCAACCAGAGCTAGGTGAATTATAAAAACAAGTATAATTTATTGAGTTATAGGCTATATGGGTTTGCATCCACCATTATATGGTGTCAAATTAAGAGATTTGATGCACTTATAACAATAAAAACATATTCATTTGGGAACATTGGATGGATATGCCTCAATCTTTGGGTTCCATGAAGGGTGATGTGGCATAAGAAAAAGGTCTAATGAAGTGAATCACTACTTGAAATTATAGAGGAAGAAGATTTAAGTATTAGTGGTGAAATGGTGTTAATCAAATAATAAACACATGAAGATCAAGGCATGCATGTCGGAGATGAAGGAATGGGGTGGTGTGAAAAGTGAAAAATAAATCTCAAGTGTTTCTACCTATACCTTTGTTGATTAAAGAAATTAAATACCCTAAAATGATGTTATGGGTTAAAAATTTGTATCTAATGTGCTAAGTTATATTATCTTTGAATACAACCATTAACAGCCTAGGAATGAGGTAGAGCTTCAAAATGATTATATATTCAAGTGCTAAAATACTAGGAGTGATATGGTCTCTGACTTAAATATTTTCAACACCTTGGATACTAACAACCTCTTACAACTCTTTAATCTCCCCTACTTTGGAAATCCAATAGAAGTGGTCAAGTTTTTAATCTCACTAGTGAATTAGGATTGTATCTACTTTGTTGGGCACTAGATGAAAATAATTAATAAAATAATTAGAAAAGTACCAGGGTTATAGTGCTCAAGCACAGACCTTGATCTATGGCACATGGAGGAGATAGATAAGATATCTATGGTGATTTAATACCATAAATAAGTCCATATTATGCATATCAAAAATATTCAACATCCTTCCCTCTGAGTGGTCACACACATCATATTGATGAAGGTTGGTGGCAAAGATATATGGAATGAGGTTAACATATCCCACCTATATGTTGAATATTAAGTCACTGAGTGGTTAAATTATAATTATATGCTTTATTTTTATAATAAAATCATAGAGGATGCAAAAAATGCTCACCAGATGCCCAAATATAGGTTTTTATGGGGTATGTTCATAATAATAATGGTGTTATATGAAGTTGGTGTACCTAACTACACCTTTGGAGAATTTAAATGGGCATATTTTCCTGATCATAAGTCCCCTGTAGAGTGGTACAAGGCATTTACCTACCCTATACCAATTACTCCATCTTATAAGATCAAGATGAAGGCATGGTATGATGGGATGAAGGAATCCTTTAGGAATGAGTGGCACATTCCAAAGGACTTACCTAAATAGGTTGGATATCAAGAAAAGTTTGTTGTAAAGTAACACTACTCCCTCGTTTAAATTAGAATTCCCCCATTTAGATAATTTTCTTCTTCACTAGATCTACCTTATGCTTTCATGGTGCAATGCTCTATGAACATTGTTAATAAAATATATGATGCACATACAATGACACTTAAAGTTGAATAAGTTGACTAAATACTCACACTCTCTGCCAAATGTATAGATACCTTGGGAAGAAAATTTATAAAGAAAGGGTTGAGTTGGATATAATCATCATAAAGGTCCATCAAACTTAGGTTGGGGATTCCATTCATTTTTTATTCTATATGCTAAACCCAAAGAAGAAATCTTTGGGAAGTACAGAGCGTGATAAAGAGAAACTCCCTTCAATACCACTAGTATAAAGGAAGAATAAGAGTTTTGGGCTTGATTATATCACAACATCTTATATTGAACCTTTGAAAAGGTAAAGGATTTTTCAGGTACCACCAAAGAGGGATCCATTAACAAGTCAATCGGAAGGCCCAATGTTAACTACACAAACTCATCCCTTGGAATAAGAGATAGAGTAACCTGAGGATGGTGGTGATAGGTAAGAGCTAAGAGAGATAATTGGAGGGACCTTAGAGAGAGATAAATATTAATAAAAAGACACTAAATCTGAGAAGAAACCCACCCTAATGTGATAGGAAGAGACCACCCTTGAGGAGACACAAATGGATATTTAAAATATCCTTGGAAAAAATAAGGATAGCTTTGAATTAGGAGGACTAAATGTCCTTAACATCGATACCACTTCCTAATATTAGGACATGGATGTCAAGATATTTGAGTGGGATCCCATGAAATGGAAAAAACATGTTAACTTCATGGTTAGAATAAACACATCTAATTTATCCATTAAACTCTATTACCAATACTAGAAAGGCATCCCTAACAAGTTGTTTTATCTATATTCCCATCTTGCTCAGGAGGATGCATCTAACTAAACCCAATGTGATATGTCATTCTTCCTTAACATGTATAATATATAGGATAACTAAATGGCCTCAACATTGATACCACTTCCTAATATTAGGACATGGATGTAGAGATATTTGAGTGGGATCCCATGAAATGGAAAAAACATGTTGAATTCATGGTTAGAATAGGCCCGTCTAATGTATCCATTAACCTATGTGCCCAATACTAGAAAGGCATCCCTAACAAGTTACTTTATCTATATTCCCATCTTGCTCAGGAGGATGCATCTAACTAGACCTGATGTGATATGTCATTATTCCTTAACATGTATAATAAATAATTCCACTTTGATATGGCCCTTTATAGTCTTGTATTATATACATAAGTAGTGGTGCTACCCACTATTCTTTAGGTAGATCCCCATCAGCTTAATTTTATACATACTATCATAGTAATCTTGAAACTTGCATCTGAGGTCACATAGTATAATGTTCTTACAGAATATAATGCATGATGGGATAAATATAAACATGTAAATGTGATGGAGATATATAATAAATAGGTCTCTACCTACACCAAACTAGAAGAATAACTAGTCGAGATGAAGTGTCAGTTGGAGGTAGAGATAGTTGCCAAGGTCAAAACACTAAATATTTGTAAGGTTTTTCTAATCCAAGACATAGTGATCATAGATGGAGTCCCCTTAGATGGTGATATAATTTATAATTTTTAGACTCTCATGGACCTCTTATTAAAATGGATCAAAGATCAACCTAGGCCTAGAGATGAAAAATTATGGACAACAAAATAGTTTGCCAAAGTGGTAGAGGTGTGCAAGTGCACCTTATATAGATTTAGCGATATGATTCACATTTTAGATGGGGTTTTTTAGAAGCTATCATGGCCTAGTAAATTTTTCTAAGCTTGAATTCAAATAGAATATCTTTAGCACCATCAATTGGCTAATAGAACCATTTTAATAAAAGACTGCTCTGAGTGCACAAAAGAATTTAAAGATGTAGAGTTTAGAGAAGAGATAATAAGCATACATCGGTAAGAAATAAATTATAAATTTTTATCACTCTATGGATATGTTGTAACTGAGGTCTCCACACTTGATGGTGTTCATAAGGATGCTTCCATATCCATTAAACATTTGGTTAATAAAGCAAGAGAGTGTCCCAACCAACTTGAGGAGACCAAGAAGCTGAAAGTGGCCTTTGAAGATATAAAATGAATCTACTCAACACCTTATCACATTGGGAAGGTGTCAATAATAATATCAAATAAGTTGGTCCTAACTTTTTATTTAAAGCTAATATTGGTGCTTAGTCTAGGATGGACTAATGGCGTAGTGTGGGCTGATGTTGGACCCCAAATTTTGGCTAAGTATTTTGATAGAGGTGCAAGGTATGAAATAAGCATGGTACAAAATAATAAAATGTAGAATAAGCTCACAATGGAAGGATCATCACAAAAAAGATATAAAAGTGAAAAAATACCATGGCATAGGAGTTTATATCATGAGAAGACCTAGTCAAATAATATGCATAATAAATGGAGAATATAAGAATAGAGGGATTGGAAAACTAACAAAAAACTTGGGGAGTGCACAAAAAGTGGGAGATTATTAAGGAGTGATTATCAAGGATGAAACAAACTAAGTCACACACAAATATAGAATTATCCCATGAGAAGATAGGCACTTGGCAATGAGGATCCAACACCAAACAAGAATATAGGGGCACAAAGTCCTAGATCCTTAGGGAAATAATGTAGTTGTATATCACAACTCTTAACGCAATGGAGATCATTGGCTAGTCAGCGAGAGTGTCATTATTATTGTAATTTATTGGTCTTGGATAACCAATTATAAATATCCATGTTTAGAGCTTTGTAATCCTACTAATGATTATTGTATAATGATTAATTGACATTGATTATTATTCCATTGATGTAATCATAGATATCATGTAATATTATATTGTACTCCAATTTATGTCTAAGTTGTATCACTAAATTGTACCATACCTTTTTTATTTAACTTGTGAATCTATTATGAATAAGATGAATAAAATCTATGTTATCTAAATGTTATCATGTGGATTCTATAAATAATGGTGTTGGTTATTTTAATTGTGTTTATTCATTTAACTAAACTTAGGCCCATAACCATGTATTTATTTTTCTAGTTATTCATTGAATAAAGTGAATGTTTGAGCGATGATATATGTTAAGTACACCTTCTCACAACAAAACCCATGGGAATCAGTCCTTCACTATATGCTTT